>JAJVSH010000016.1:262318-292052 GCA_021460005.1 Tetramorium alpestre | reverse complement strand
CTCTCTCTCTCTCTCTCTCTCTCTCTCTCTCTCTCTCTTTCGTGCTCTTAATTTGGTTACGCCGGTCGGTTCGTTTATTGATTCATCTCTCTCTTTCTCTACCTCTCTATCGTTGTTGCATCGCTCACGGTAATAGTAAAACACGATTTTAATTGGATGTATCGCGTTTTTCGATGTCGATGGCTTTTCGCGTATTTTCAATTCGTGCCGGACGCAACGAGAGAAGGTGCTGCGTGAACTACAGCGATTAATCGGAAAATCAAAAAAGTTGTCCATGTGTCGCACATACATTGCACTACCGCATATTCGTCTATCAATGAAATATTAAAATATAATGTAGAAAATTGTATGTTTACAATATCATTTTATATTTCATAACCTAGAGTTTATAATACACAAATAATTAAAAAGAATATTATTTATGTATTTACAACGTAAAATTTAATACAATCTACATTTATTATTACTAATGTAATTATTACTGTATTTATTATAATAAATACAGTAAAAATATTTTTTTTTTTGTATCGAGCATTTTATAATGCTGCCATGCTACCATGAATTAATAACAAATTTAATACTTCATAAGTGTACAATATAATTTTTTTATTGTTATAATAAATTATATACCATATTTTTAGATGTATATTTTGTAATTTTAATTATTAAATAAAACTATTTTTTCAAATTTAAATGAAAAGAATGCAAATTACAAATATGTTTAAAATCATTCAATTTTTTTCTTTATTTATAAAAATTTAAGTTAATTAATAGTTATTGTTTTAAATTAATAATAATAATTGAATAAATTCTATGAAAGAATAAAATGCTTAGTAATTATATTAATTATATTTTGTTCAGACAACTTCATAAAATTCAAGACATATAATATTATTGTAAATTGTTTCTCCCAATTAATGCTATATTTTAAAAACAGCGATTTAAAAAGACTTAATGATTTATTATATCTATTCAAAGATCAATTTTTTGCTTCTACTAAATTAAAATTAAATATTTAAGTGATCGAAGATTTATTCGATTTACTCTGCCGAATAGAAGAGAGACCAACTTCTTAAAAAATTAAACTACGTATCCGCTCAAAGTAGTTATTTTGGTATTCCATCGAATTACCAACATCAAGTTAAGTTTATCTCTGATCTTAGATATGGACATAGTTTATTTAGAGCAAACCAAATTGGAAAATAGCAAGTTTCAATCAGAATTCAAATTTCAGTTAAAATTATATCATAAAAATAATTTTTCTTCCAATAAAATAAAATAAAAATTCCAATAAAAAAGTAGATCAATTGCATTACTTAAAAATTTGAGCATGTTTCAAAATAAATATTGACATGTCTGTACGTAAAAATTCATTTAAATAATAAATAATAAATCTTAAAAGATATTAATTACTTTAATAAAATTTTACTAATTAATTTGCAATGCGTATAATAAAATAACTTATTTATTACTTGCCATTTTAATTTAAGAATTCATATTTATTTTAAAAGAAATCAATGTTAATTTTACAATTTTAGGCTATTCTTATATTAAATTCTAATAAATTAGAACATTTTCATAATTTCATAATTGTAACAAATACCATAATTTCATTGCGAAAGAATAATTAAGATGAAAGCAGATGATATGTAAAATACGATTTTTCGAAAGCATGAAATCTCTATTTGCCAAGAAAACCAGCTACTTTGTCGAGAGATGCAGTGTTCGTTGAGTTATGAGCATATTTGAAAATGAAATGCAAACGGCGATACCCCTTTGTGTCCCTAAATTCACGAAGTAAATCAGGGAGCGCGGATAATACACGGTTGGTCATATTTTCAGCCATAATGAATATCTACCTACGTGTCTGCACTCTGTGTACGAGAGCTTGAGAACACCCGCTAGGTTTTGTTTTAAATGTTTGCCATGCTGGAACAACGCCAGCCCGCATATCCACCCCTGCAGCCCATTCTCCAACTTCCACGGGCGACAGGTTCGTTCAACACCGGTCAAGCCATTCGGTATCTCTGAAAAGGAAGAAATAAAGCAACAATATAAACTGACCAAGCGCATGACAGCGTGCGACTCCTACTTTGCGAAGAGAGCATCGAGATTCGTGACACGAAATAACGAGAAAATCTACGCTGTTGCTTTTAAGAATGAAATAAACCACCGCGTTAATCTCTACTGATGCATACGGTTAATATTCCATTACTATCCAATGCCTTTACAAATGCTAGAAAAAATTAATGACAATTATTTTAAAAGAAATGTTAAAGAAAATTTTTCAATAATCAGGTAAAATATATGTCTCACATTATTAAATATCCATAAACTTATACAATGTGGTCAGTCTGTTCTTTCTGATTTAATAGAAATCAAATTTTTTTTTCGGACAAAGAGAAGATAATGAGGCGCGATTAACAATTAAAAGAAGCAAAACTACAATTAAGCCAACCTGCTTTCATAGACCCGTTTCCCTCTTGTAACTTGTCTTATCAGATCATTGCGCCTGCCACTTTAATCTCTGTTGAACTTAATTGCAATCTCATCGTGGAAGATGCTTAGCAAATACTTTGCGAAATGTACCTTCCCCTTATTCGTCGGCGAAATAAACAATGGAATCAAAGTGGTAAATTCCCATATCTACAGTGACGCAGACAATGTCGTTGAATTCCCAAAGAGGATAAAACGGAAATGTTTATATTCATTTCGACATCCATTAGTGATTACGTTAAAACTCAAAGTATACCAACCAAGATCGACTTGGACTTTAGGCTTTCTCGCGTCTACGCGGCGTCTAGCAGTCCGACGAGAGTAACAAGGAACGGGGCTCTAAATCCACCGGGAAAACTCTGAGGAAAATTGTGCGAGACGTTGCCCAAGAGAGGAAACGTGTCTTAAGGAGCCATCGTTGTTGGAGAAACACTTGTGCGAAAAGTTGATTTGTACCGGCCATGTGTCTTGACTCTCTTCGAAATTAATACATTGGTATTACACCGTAGAGAATACTGCGAGAAGATTGCACATGAGCTTCTATTATTAAAACGAACTAATATCGTTTACATATAAATGTCGAAAAAAAAAAACGTTTCGCTTTTCGATTTTTAATGAATTGAAAAGCAAATAGGTCAGTTATGTCATTTAGTGGCAAAGAACTATGACATTGTATGTTACACATTTACTATGATTTATTTATCATCTCACTTATAACAAGTATTGTCTATAATGAATAATTTTATAACTCTTTTACGATTCATGTAATTATTCACGTGAAGAGAAGTCATCAACATTTTTCGAGACATAGAAACTCGTCTGTCTCGTTGTTCGCTATTTTGTACTCAATAAGTGATAATATAGCATTAGAGATAATGAGAAATAAAATTTTCTTCATATCAACGTCACCAGAACTTTTAAGAATAGAGGAAAAGTATCTCAATGAAACTAGTATGATTGTGAAAAATGGAAAGAAAGAAGAATTTGCAATTTCTGCCGGGAGCATAGCGTGATGATACGATGAGCGTCTTTCATGGTTCGTCGCATTTCAACAAACTCACCACAAAAGTGAAGCGAAATGGGAGAGGAAAGGGAGAATATTTCCCTTAACGTCTCCATACCTTGGTCCGCCTCTCGTTGCCGCCGTCTATTCTTTCTATTTCGTCCGGGAAATAACAGCGCGCCGCTGGAATTGCGCGGAAAAAGTGCTCATTTGCGGATCTCGCTGCTCTCGACCTCGTCCGACGCGTTATCGTCTGGCTTTTGTATGAATATCGTTAAACTTTTCGTCTCGAGACGATGAGATAAGCCGGAATCACTGATGAAAAAGTCTTTTAATAACAAGTGCAATATCAAAAGACATATACAATCATTTCTAGTTTCATATTCCCTATCACTTCGTTATCGCTTTTAACTTGCGGTTAAATTTTTGTTCTTAAAAATTCTATTTCGATGAATAATTGATACATATGTTTCTTTTACAAAATATATCCTGCTTTTAAAAATTATTGGCAGATTAATTACTATTTAATTATCATTAATTCTTATTAGAAGCGTGTAACTATTATAAATAAGTTGAATTCTTTCCGTGAATAAGATTTTTTTATAAAGATTATTCTTATTCTTGTTTCTATTTCTATATTTTAATGTTATTATAATGTACTCAATATGTTTATAATAATTTATGCAAAAAATTGCTGATATTAATTGTATGATAAAAAAACCATATATGTGCATTTATAAAAATATTTTATTTATAAAACTGACTGCATACAATATAAATGAGAAATATTAATTATATGTGATTTATATTGATTAATTCAATCGGAAAGTAACTGATTGTTGGAGAGATTCAATGTTTCTTCAGAATCTCTCATTGAAAGCATTCTAAGAACGTTTTTAGGAAATGAACTGGAATCTCTTATAATTCGTTCGACTCGCAGGATTTCTTTCAATCGATCTGTAATTCCACGTAAAGTTCAATCTCCTCTTGTCTTCTTCCTTGCGTATCGTGATTCGTGATACGCCAGTGTAGCCATTACAGTGATTAAACCAGGTTAACCGACTACGACGTTCCGATTGTCGCCACGCGATACTCTTAAGAGAATTCGAACGATTGCGAGGAAAGAACTTTCTACACTCTCTCGAAAACTATTGAAATATAGATTGAAAAGCTTTTAAGTAATTACGCCGCTTTTTTTCTTTCCAGTATGCATATAAAAGAATATTTTTAATGTATGTTACATATATTATGTTTATAATTAATGTATATTACAATTTTATCGTACTCATAATACAAACTTTCTTAAGACAAAACGCATTTTATTTAATATTAACAAAAATGATACAAGCTGATGAGAAGAAAGTGAAGAAAGATGATACAAGTTGATATTTGAATAAACTTGAAATTGAATTGAATTGAGAGCATCAACTAAGCTGATAATACGTTCAGACAACGCGCTAGTATGGCTGTTTATTGAGACTGCAAACTTCTGTATCATTTATTTCAAAAATAACTGAGAAAATAATTGAGACTTTATATTTTTAATCTACTAAATTTCAATTGAATATCTTATTTATTGGAAAATTCAAAATACGAAAAAGGGGCCACACTTGGCTGCATTTTTTATTAAAAAAATTTTCACTATTTTATAATATATTTTAAGTATATTAATTAATATTTTCAATATGTATGAAATCAATTGAGCTAATATTTTGAGATTATAGAAATTTATTATCAGATTTAAAATAAATTATAATATAATTTAATAATTCTTTTAATTTTAATAAATATGTATGTATTGTACATGTTTCGACATTTTTTAGTGTCAAAAATGATCAAATCGGAAAGGATATGCTGACCTTGTAGTCCAAGCAATCGTGTTAATATTAAATTTCAATGTTATCTGTAGACACAGGAAACGATGTGTAACGTCACTCCGATAAGCACATTGAGATCAATGTTGACCGAGAATATATAAATAAATGTTATATCAAAATTGATATATTCTTCATTGAAAGCATATAAAGTTAATGATCAATATTCTTGTCACATTCAATGTCATATTAAATTAATTAAAAAAAATTTATGGATATAAAAAACAAAATTTATAATTACAATATATGAGTAATTGAGAATATAGGCAAACTGTATGCAGATGCATAGAAGTAGTTGATATTTGAAAAGTAAAATTTAGATGAAACTTTTTAAAAAATATTTTACTCAAAATTAAGAAATACAATATTTTGATATTTGTTGATTGACATATGCTTTTAATGCCTTTTATTTTTATGATCAAATAAAAATATCGAAACATGTCTAGTAAATACGCTATCACTATGGTGAGCTATGAACACATCGCGCTTGTTCCCAGTCTCGAAAAGTTTAAAAATAGATGCAGCTTACATCCAGCACGTATTTCGCTTAGGCGCCTATTGCCAAACGTTGTCACAAAAAACCTGTTTCATACATGTGCCAGTCGAAACAACGTGATGTAACAGCGAGTTAACGACTCGATCGTGAAATGTTTCGTAACATGCCTCGTTGCGACGTGCAGATTGCACGCACTGTCGTACGCATTCAAAGAAGAGCACTGCGCCCGACAGTTGAGCAAATAGTATGTGTGTGTCACATCATCACGTTTTGTTACAATGATCGAGAGGCTAGTACATTTTCATGGATTAGGTAAATGGTACGCACAAATGATAGTTATTGTTCAATAAAACAGAAAACATAAAGATGAGTATATTAATATCTGAAAATGACAATTTAAGAATAATAAGCCTTAATGGTCACAATCTTTACGACTATAAAACTATAAAGAAAGAAACTATGAAACGAATATAAGAGATTGTCAAATCATAAAGTAATAAAAATTTTAAATTGTAAAATGTTAAGTTACGAAGAGACAATAAAAAAATATAATTTAAAATATATAAAAATAGAAGAACATTAATATCTTGAAGTTTAAAAATCCAATATTAAAAGCATTTTTATGAAATTGTAAATACGTCCTATGTGATACATGTCTGTTCATTTTTTATATTGTATGTATTTCAAATCATCGCGTTATGCTGCAGGGAGGAGATTGCATTCTCATGGATTTAATTTGAAATGGAATGGCTTCAACGAGGAAACACAGATTGGATAGGTGGACTGGAGGGTATAACAATGACGCAGATAATAGCGTCAATTAGCCGGCTACTTCGCTGCGAGGCTTTACTGATGAAAAGGGTGAAGTTAACGGAAGCGCAATTGTTCGTGGTAGATCGTTATGTGAAGAAGAAAAGAATAGAAGGAAACAAATGCACTGAAAGTGGAAAAATATGGTTTTCCACAAAAGAAATTATCCAATGATCTATGTATTAGATATATACGTATACATATAGATACTTATACCATATTTTGTTTGTTTTACATTTGTATTTAAAATTATAAAATGTAGACAATAAAAAATAATTCCCCTAATTTTTTATATGAATTATATTCAAATAATGATATTAGTTTTAATGTGGTCTTAGAGAACTAATAATACTAATATTACTAACTCAAATTCCAACAGTCTTAATTGTGCTAATAATCTTAATAATTTTATAGTTTTATTAGTTTTACTTTTATATTTTTAGCTCTAATAAGTCTTTAATAGGTCTAGTAATTGTATTGTTTGAAATTAATTTCTTTTTTCAAGATCTTTTTTAATAAAAAGTTTTATATGTTTATTTATATAGTTTTCCTTTACATTATAATTACTATTAAATGTACTGACTATGAATGAATGATTTATAATGCGTCTTTCTTGCTAGATAATCTAATAGGATCACTTATCTATTCACGACTATCTGAAATATGGGAAATGTGCGACCTAATTTGGGAAATGTGGGAAAACAGGATTTAATTTGAGAGTGCATCGAGTATATCTACGATCGCGATTTATGGCGGGCCCTACGTGCTAGCTAAGCCGACAAGGTTATCTGTCTACAATTACCCGAGATATTGGGAATATGCGATTTAATTAGCGAAATGTGAGAAGTCGCTGTTTAATTTATGAGTGCATGAAGCAACAAATCAATCTCCAATCTGTTCCCAGAATATTTAGATTAAATTCAAGTATGCAAATATGATAATATGGGAACTCATGATATTTGCAATATTTTTTAATATTTATAAATTTTGCTTTTAACCTGGAAAAACAGTTTTAATTGATCCTAATTTAATTAAATTAGATTGAGTTCTATATTTCTAAATTTATTTCATTTATTGTAATTTCACTTCATTAATCTCTATAATACATTTAAAATATTACAGATGCATTAAAAATATTAATTATTCCTATTTTCGTTTCAAATTGTCAGTATTCAAATTAGCGGATAATTACAATGCGGAGAGACTAATTATTACAATAAGTCTTTGGTACAATACTTTGCATGCACAGCATAAATGAGTATATAGATCAAGTGGCTTAAAAAAAGTTCGTTAATATTTGCATGGCACTCGCGAAATTAACATGCGACGCGACAAACTTGTTTATTTATTCAGCTAAATCAGCGGCGACGAGTACATTAGTACTCGTTCTCTGTTGTGGGTTTTATACTGATTGTGAGCTTTATACATTAAAGTGTACTCCATGAAAGAACATGTAATCAATGAAAAGAGATGCTTTAAGAAATAATCAACAAATTTCCGTCATCCTTAATTTATTTAATAAATTATAAAGTAAATGCTTGTTCAATATATCACAAATTAATTATTAGCAAGTGATAAACGGTTCTATTTTAAATCACTTAACGTGACGATGTATGTATTGTTTCGCGCGCTCGGTCCAAAAGTCATATCACATAATTATAATTATCGTAATTTGTAAAAATAAATATCAAAACGACTGATTATTGTTGTCTTAAAATTTTTAGTACTTTTTAAAATAAATATATTTTAAATATTTCTTACGTTTTGACTAATTTCGATAAATAATAAAGCCAATTTTATATTATATGTTACAAAAAGAAGATGTAAAATGGATTATTGCAATTATTTTATACGAACAAAATTTTGTATCTTGAAAGAAATTCTACAAGCCAATTTATACATTTAAGATTGTTTCTATATGTTTCTTACATCTTAGTTTATTGAAAAAAAAAGAACTTTATGATTGTGATATTTCCATTGCATGCGATGCAATATGCGTTCATAGTCGTAAGTAATGAAATCTCTCAATCTTTCAGTATTTTGCGCTGAAATTGTATCTAAGACAGAGCAATGTCTTTGAATCCCGAATGAAATAGCTACGAGAGATACGTGACACTCAATACAATTTGTATCGGATCGCCCCGTTTTCTCTCGAAGGACATGGGAGAATGGTCGAGTACAAAATTCACAACACGATCTCCTTTATAGTGTCGATCCTGAGGGAGCCGTTCGTATTAAAGATGCATAATTCTCTTGCGTTGTTTTTCAGGATTCATTCGCAAACGGAAGGCAAAAGCATTCTACGCGCAAAAATGACTACCGACATCAAACGCGGACAATGTTACATATAAATAAATATTTTTACCTTTCTCTACTTCAATTTATGAGCCAAGATTATAATAACGAAATAAATGCTAGAAATTACTACACTTACCATAATATTACTATAGTATAATAGTTACATAAAAATGGCTACTATAAGTGATTTTAATATTTCTAATAATGTTATAATTTAAATTAGCAAGTGTAAGATAAACCATATTTTTATATTTTTATATTCAATTATGTAATAAATATTTATATTATATAAGAAAATATTTTTCAAAAATCATATCTTATATTTTATAAATATTAGCTTGTTTAACTTACTGCAATTTATTAAAATATATGCTCCTTAATCTTGAGATAAAGCCACATAGATGATAGATATTAATCTATTCTTTAATAAAGATATAGGTATCTTTTAATAAAAACATTTCCATCTAGAAGTTTAATTTAACTGTTTCATAAGAAATATGAGACTTTTTTAATGCATATGGATTATCCTTGTGAAGTCGTATAAGACATATAAGAGTCACGGTCATTTACACATTACGATTTTTCTACTATCGCTAATACTGGGCAAATTGAGTTCATCATATTTTACATCGCGCAGCTCGTTTCCTATCGACGTTCTAGTCAAGTACCTACCGAATACGAAGAAAGAAATCCTCACAAAATTTTAGTAACCCTATAAACGTGAATGCTATCTCACAAATTTGTATGCCAGCGTCTCGTCGGCTCGTTTTCGAGAGACTGGATATCAAAGAAGTTACAAAGTACCACTTTACAGGAAGAAGCCGTAGTTCTTTTCTTAACGATTATCTGATAGAATGAAAACGTTCCGTGATCTACCATTTCATGTCAGAATTCATTTTATCAAATCATCTATGTGTTCCTGTCTTCTCAAACATATTTTTAGTATTTTAGTAAGTATATCAATTTTCTCTCATTGTTCGAGAAAGAGTTTGAAAATAGTATTTCTTATAGTAATTTGATGTTCTATTAATATTTTCTATTTAATTTCTTTTATCTTATTAAATGTTAAATTAATAACCATCACTTATGTCTTATTTAAAATAACAGAATATCTTTAAGAAAATGCAACAAATTAAAGAAACTAGTATTTACAAAATATAAAGCATAATTGTTGAAAATTTTTTTTCTTGGTAATGCCATTTATTATATAATTGAATAAAAATTCATTTTATTTTATAAATATGAATTAATTTAATTATATTTATATAAATATTAAAAATGTTAACTGCACTTTATATATTGTACATTAATTATATTTTTACATAACTATTATTTTATTTTCATGTAATTTTATTTTTTGTAAACGATCATCTTATAATTAATATAAAACATTATAATATAAACATGATAAAAAATTTTATTCCATTTTTATTAACCGAAAAACAGAGATATTTGCTCGAGATCACTGGAAAGAATGAAAAATTTCTCGGAAATATTCTCGATACGATCCGCGGTAAAAATGGAAAATAGCTAAATGAAATTCAGCGGATGGGCTTTCCATCGAATCGGATAAGATTGATTCAAGCCGGTGGATTTTTGCAGGGAAGATCAGAAATCGGCTTAAACCCTAATACCCAGCTCGTTTCGATGAAGAGTGCAAAGTGTGGTACGTGCCTTACGAGAAAGGCGACCTAAGCATCCTGAAAGGATTCTAGGATCACGAGAGCTGATACATTTTCGGATTTTTGTGACAGGACTAGAGAATAGCAACAGAGCTCGATACAACTTTACTGGGAGATTTCGACTAAAAATAAAAGAATTAAGTGATGTACATGCATTACATTGCTTTTAGAATTAAAGATTCTATTAAAAGTATTTCAAACGTTCTACTATTAAATAGAGAGTTTTTACAAACAATATTCTTTTTATTGAAGAATAGAAAATATTTGAATGGCTCATATCTTTTTGTATAAAAAAAATTGTATGAAAAATAAAAGTAAAATTTGAAAATCAAATAAATTGTTAGAAAAAAAGATTACTTTCGGGATCCGTTCAAATCCCACACATGATAGAATTCCAGAATTACGTATAATAGAGAATTACCTGCAATAGAGAATTTAAAATAAACTAAAATTTCTTTTTTCATATAATCCTTAAATTATAAAAATAATACAAAATCTTAAATTAAATGTTAATAAGAAATAGATTTTCTAAAGAAATATATTTGCACATTTTCCTCTTAAATTCAGTATTTCCAACTCAAAATGTCTGTTGGATTGGTTACAAACATCGCCGAGCAATTTTCCGACATGAAGCGAGCTTAGTGCCTTTGAATCATGTTCCACCTCCCATAAGGTTCTACGAACCGATAGAGGATTTTGAAACGTGACCTGATTCCGTCATAGTCCCAGGATGCAATCATCGTTTGATCGCAAACGGGCGGATCGAGAAAGGATTACAAGAGGAATGGACGAAGGATAGTGATATGGGGATAATGGGAAAGGAGTTTTAGCCGGGACTGAGGGAGTGTAGAGCAACAATCACGAACGATTGAATCGATCTCGTGAGAGATGCCGACGAGCATTGTATCTTCGTGCGATATCATCTGCCTGCTTCTCCCTGTGTTCAAGTGGAAAGAAGTAAGACTTATAAGCGGTAATTCGTTGTAATCGCTTCCTTTAAGTAGCGGATAGTGGTTTGGTCAAATAGCAGTAGCTTTTAAAGCTATCGCGTACTTTAGCGATTAAAATCGGTCGAAGATAAATGCTTATACCTGGATTTATGAGAAACGCGGCATTAGGGAATATATGAAATTATGGCGGTACTGTGACTAGAATTATTTATGTAATGACCAACATTTGTGTTGGAGTGCATATGTTGAAAAATATGAATTTTCCAGGCAGGTAACTCACCACTGTCTATCCTATGAGCCACCGCCCTTTGTCGACGACATATCTTTTTTTTAGGAAAAAGACTAGGTGGTGTTTAGTAAATAATAAATAAGTAAATAAATAAGTAGACGTCGTTTAGTATTCAAGGGATTTTGTGGAAAGCTATTCAATAATAGAAATCGAAGATTTCCACTGTTAATTGTGAACAAATTCTAAATAACAATTTTATATTAAAAATTGATCAAAATATGGTTTTCCTTTTTTTTACATTAAACTTGTTTCATATATAAAAAATTCATTTATTATTTACTTCATGTAAAAGATTACAGATATAAACTTTGTAATACGTTGAATAAAAAATGATTATTCCTACAATTTATATAAATTTGTCAAGTATAATTTTCTATTATCAAAAAATAAAATTAAAAAGTTTATTATTAAATATCGCAGTTAATAATTAACATTCTGTAAATTAATTTACATTCTTCTATAAATAATAATCTAATAAAAAATTTCAATTATAGTATTATGCTTATAATTAAATTATCTGTAATTTACAAGTTTTATTTTTGAAAATAATTAAAAAAAAATTATTTAACTAAAATATAAACGTCACTAGATTTAAATAATGAAAAAGTAAGAAATTATTTTATAAAATTATTTTGTCAAATAAAATAAGGCTTTTATATCAACAAACGAAGAGATAATTATTGAATTATTTATACTGATCATTGCTTTAAATTAAAATTATTTCTTCTATAACTTCTATCTCTTGAAATAACCTTTTTCTTTTGATAGGAAAAAAAGATTAAGCTCAAATAAAGATTGTATTATAATGCAGAGAATTTAAAAGAAAAATTCGTTGTATAAGGATCTCAATACCGTGCGATATTTTTATACGCTGTATAATTTTACCAATAATCATTACTTTTAATGCAACTCGTGTGTCCTATAATATCAAGCTTACCATGACCACCTTATCTGCCTGTCGTGACAGTAGCTGTACCAAATTTGCATGCACTGCGGGTACCATTGTATAACGCGCTGTAATGTCTATTATCTTCGGCGAGTTGTAGCACGTGCCGTTCTGCTTTAATATACTTCCGAATGCAGTATATCGACCAATGCACATAGAACGATACATATCTAACATCTGCAAGCTACGTGCAACCACTCGTGCAATCATGTAATTTTCAAGCGATTGTAAGATTTGGCAATTAATGAAACGAAAAAGATGCAGATTTAAATGCAAATTTTTTATATAATTTAGTTTAATTTATAGATTCAGAAAAGAAGAATTAAGTTATTAAAAAGATAGATAAGATGTAATTTAATTATAAAAAAGTTATATTAGAGACAATAAAGAAAATCATGTACATACGTAGAATAATAATGCACATATAATGATTATATCAAATTTGAGTCAGATAATATCTGTCAATTATCCTAATTGTATTAAAATTTTTTTTTATTAAAATTATTATATCTAACAGAAAAAGAGAAATATCACGGAATGTTAAAAACGTCAATCTTTTATAAAAGAATGGTTTAGATTGAAATGACTAAATCCTACAAATAAGAAGGAGAGAGTGAGTGAATAAGAGAGAGAGAGAGAGAGAATGGCTTTATTTATGTATTAGTTCATCACCGAAACAGCCATTGCGAAGGCGCAACCACCTGCGGCCTGCAGCATCCTCTCTGTTTCACTCTTTTAAGAATTTATGATGAAGAGCCACACTATATGCAATGAAATCGGAGTTGAAGATTAACAATGTCCTCGACAGTAGAAGACTTTACAAATCACATCTATTGCTCCCAATGGTTTCCAATATTCGCATACAAACTGTGATAAAAGCTTTTCCGCTTTTTATATCCGGATATAGATATAGATTATATCACAAATGATTTTTTAAGAATATTATGTATTATTAATACAAACGTAATCAAATCTTTTAGCGAATACTTTTAGTAATATTGCATATGCAATATATAAACTATATACATATATGTATATGTATATATAGATATATACACATATATATATATATATATATATATGTGTATATATCTATATATACATATACATATATGTATATAGTTTATATATTGCATATGCAATATTACTAAAAGTATTCGCTAAAAGATTTGATTACGTTTGTATTAATAATACATAATATTCTTAAAAAATCATTTGTGATATAATCTATATCTATATCCGGATATAAAAAGCGGAAAAGCTTTTATCACAGTTTGTATGCGAATATTGGAAACCATTGGGAGCAATAGATGTGATTTGTAAAGTCTTCTACTGTCGAGGACATTGTTAATCTTCAACTCCGATTTCATTGCATATAGTGTGGCTCTTCATCATAAATTCTTAAAAGAGTGAAACAGAGAGGATGCTGCAGGCCGCAGGTGGTTGCGCCTTCGCAATGGCTGTTTCGGTGATGAACTAATACATAAATAAAGCCATTCTCTCTCTCTCTCTCTCTCTTATTCACTCACTCTCTCCTTCTTATTTGTAGGATTTAGTCATTTCAATCTAAACCATTCTTTTATAAAAGATTGACGTNATATATAAACTATATACATATATGTATATGTATATATAGATATATACACATATATATATATATATATATATATAAATAAAATGACAAAATCACGCACGTCTAATAACATAAGTTAATATTTGTTGTTTCTACCGTTGTTATCTCCGCGTTGATGCCAGTATAAATTTAGCTAATAATTAATACTATCGGAGGAACGGCAAAGATGATTAATTTAGTAGATCTTACGACTTAACATTTCGAGCTTGCAAACTTGCGAACGTGAAATTACAGAACAAACTTTCTTCCGCGCTAAATTGCCTCAGGTTTCTCATAGCTCTTGTCTACGTGATAGAAATATATTGTCTATGTGTTTTCAAAGAAAATTATCAATCAAATAAACAGATAAAATTATCAACGGCAATATTGTTTTAAAATTAATAATAATAATGTGTCATAGTGCTATAAATACTCCATTATTATAATACTCCATCATAATATATGTACATATTTCAACTCTAAAAATAAATAGTTTTCCAAATAGATACTAAAAAAATGTATTTTCTAAATGTATATTGATAATCTATATCCTTTTTATTATAGTTAGATTATTTAATAAGATTTTATTCATACGTGTTATTTCCATACGGAAACATTATTTCCTAATTTAATAATTAATATTTAGACTTTTATAAAGTTCTCTTAACAATATGGTGTTGAAGTCTTTCCCCCATTTAAAAATTTTGAATAATAAACAATTTTTAATTCATCAAGATACGCATATTTAGTTCATCAAGATATGCATATTTAGATATGCAACAAAGTGCGAATATTTAAAATAGTACATATTTAAATTTATTTTATGAAAGAAAGATCAAATGCAATGATAAATTAAATTCAAATTAATTTATTATATAAAGTGGAAATTTACCTCGTGATTCATCGTACTGAATGATTACTCGAACGTTAACTACACGGAAAATGATCTGTGTCGAAGAGCCATCGACAGGGGCAGATTTCCAAGACGCTTTTAAGTATCCAAGTAACGAGAGCGAGATCAAGAAGATTGTAATGGAAAGCGGGATAATGGATTAAAGTGCACGTGATGTATTAATGTTGCAAGGACTCGTGCGCGCACGGCATGCAGTTACGGTTTAATCAGTGCACGTTCCCGAAAACTATCAGGAAATCGTGTTTAAGGCTTTTAAAGACTTTTTGAAATATTTAACGACACGCTCTGAATTATTGCAAATTTAACGAATTCGCCTCAAGCAAGATTCCTCTCTCTGACACGAAAAGCTTCCAATTGAGTCTTTATAAAGATCTAAAACCTTATTAAGACAATTGTGGAAAGATATTGAATGCTCGATCACGAATAGTAAAATTCCAAGAATAAATGATAATTGACTAGTTGTACTTGTCACATACTGAAACATATGTCATCTAATTGACATTATTACACATTCAAACTTATAACTTAACATATTTAATTTGTATTTCACCTAATTATTAATAATTTTGTCAAATAATTCTAATTATAATTATTATACCGTAATTATAATACCGTAAGATTAATTAAATGTTCTCCCTATATTAATAATATTGACTTAAAATCGTTAAACTAACTAATTTCAGTTCATTGTATTTTATTGAAGTTAAATCAAATTTAAATTTTAATAAAACTGAAGTTAAATGAAATAAAATTAATAATTTAAGAATTTCACGGTTTTTCAATATCATTATATTATGTCTTTTCTCTCGTAATGGTATGTTTATACATACTTATACTACATATATGTATATGTTTGAATTTAAAAATTTGAAACAATGTTAAAATGCATATGTATGTACATGTCTAGCAACAACGGAAGTTGTTTCTAGCCATTTAGTAGCGTCCAGGTCCTTTAGGAGGTTGGTGATAGTGGTGTTGCTTTCGCCGGAGTTGCAAGTTCTGTTACATCCGGGGTATTAGCAAAGCGTTAAGCTTGTAATCCACTTTAAAATATCGAAGTTGAAACATGTATTATATGTCAATTAATATGCATAATACACAGTGCAATAGATTTATATAATGTCGTTAATGTGCTTATTACTAATAGTAAGTTTAATTTAAGTATATCAAGATAATAAAATTAAATAATTTCAAATAACATGTGTTTTAACATTTATTATTAATTACACAATAGTTATTAAAGTTAAAATAATAATTAACATAATAATATAATATAATGTGTTTAATTAAATTATTAAAATAGTAGATGTTACAAAATGTAAAAATAGTATTTGAATATTTAAATATTTTGTTTTCCTAATCATATTCTATACCTTCTTATTAACTTTTCAATTGCATTTAAATATCCTTTACGATCTTGTTCTAGTTGACAAAACTATTGTGACAATTAGATACATATATAGATATTGTATATTTTTGAAGTTAATAGACAAGTAAGTAATTAACAGTTATCAATGCCAACAAGTAATATCACTATTTTATCGTCCTTGCATAAGTCATTTTTTTCTAATACATGTTGAATCATAAGTATTCGCATTATGTATGTATGAATTCAGCATTTTTATCACTTATTTTCCGGCTTTTTTTATTGTTTGCTAAAAAGTATAATAATTTTTCAATGATCAACATAACTTTTTCAAGAAGTAAGATAATTGCCCATAAAAAAGCATTGTAGCGCTTATCTGATAATAGTTCATATAAATGTATTTTAATAAATTTCGTTCATTCACAAGAAATGAGACTGTCAATTTTGAGATTAAAGAACGAAATTTTCTTCCTACTGTCGATCCTAAAAGTCAAAAGCTGCGTAATTCTTAAGCTTAAGAAACTTAATCTTCTTGGTCGAGATTATGTGCGTACACGAACAGCTGCCTCAGGGATTGCAGAAAGAAAGGGAGAGACAGATGGAGAAACCGCTGTTAGATCTTGTAGACCGCACAAGAAAATGTAATTTCACCTATTAAGTACCAACAAGATTGTTTGGCCTCGATCTTTTAACCACCCGTGGATTTTCCGCCGTAAACACAGTAAACGATTTAGCAGCGGGCTTTTTCACGCTTGGTTGTGATTTCAACCGGGGGCTTCCGCGGTGTTTTCTTACTGTCCCTTCTTGTCGTAATTTTCTATTTCTACCGTATAAAGCTCAAGGATTACGCGCGGCCGAGCGAAAATATTTGACGATACATTTCGATTTAAGTCATATGATAATATCCCAATGAATCTACTTTATTGTTTTTCATATCGGATGTAATATCAATGTTTCATTTACTATTTTCCTCTTTTTATATTAATTTATTTAGAGAAAGATTGTTTTTTATAAAAATGTTGACAGAAAGCTTCACAAATTTTTCAAACACACTATTTGCGAAAAGAAATTTGATATTTTACATTGTAATAGTCATATATCAAATTCTCCCTGAAAAAATCACGTCAAAATTTACCCAAGAATTTACAGAATTTTTCACGATATTCTAGCGTTTATATTCACGTTTGTTATAGAAAGCATCCAATACACTATACTGACGATAATATAAAGAAAATACAAACTTATACTACTCATTCGTAAAAATATCTCGTGTGCACCAAACGAATATTTGAGTAATAAATAAGGATCTTCGTCCGTCTTGCACACCCTCTCTCATCTTTCTACTTCACCTACCGGGCGTTCTCTATTTGCGGATAGTCACGTTCAAGTTTATGCTGATGCTGCTGGCCGTATTACTATATGTAACAGTGAATCAACCGAGCGCATTCGTATACACGAATGTTTACGGCGACATCCTAACATTTTTCGTATTTTTTCCTCGTATTCTACGACTTGCTATATACATTTTTTTACTGTAACGCGTACAATACGTAATATCGATCGTATACATGTATTTACCGTGCAGAAATACCTATACAAGAAAAATATTTTTAAATAATAATTTGAAAGGTAGAACCATTTATGTTTTTTACAGAGATAAAAATATTCAAAAAGAGAAGATTTGTTTGAAGATATTATAAATCCCAATATAAAGTGCTTTACAAATATTTTCTGGACTTTGTATCATTACTTTCTGAATATACCTCGTATGTATATGTACATATATGTATTATGTAATGGAGTTTTGTATTTAAATAAAGTTAATTTCTTAATTGCTGAAACCTCCAATAATCTTTAAAATACCTTTAGTAAATCGGATTCTTTAATATTCTAGTATAGCTTGTAATATAGTATGTCCTTTAACATTTTACGTAAATAATTTACGTTTACGGTGTAAAATAAAAAAAAAGAAAGCAGAAAATGACTATCAAAGCATATGGAAAAGGCGTATATTTGCATAAGTACATTTACACTGTGCCATTAACGCAGGTTATTGAACGAGGCGATGGTTGCCAGAGATGTGTACTTATATGTGTACTATAGTTACGTGGTGGCTAGTAAAGGCCACGTACTCGTAAAATGCGGCGATCGCATGACCGCCATAAAGACTTCCCGTCGTTGGTGTGTGCCGGTGGCAGTGGGAGCTCCGAGGGATGATAGCGGGGGCTGAGAAGTGTACCCTATGGACCGGTAGTGGTGCACGGTAACCCCAACTACCCACCTTTTACATCTCGCAGCCGCACCGCGTACGTAAAGGGATCGGTATTTATGGTACTGCTACATTGATTCGTGTTAAGCCGCCGGTACTTGACCTTCTACTGCGAGATATTCATCACTCGCGACCGCGAATGGATTTCCTACGCCGATCACACAGGATAACGATCCGCTGTGAAACGTCTAAAGATTTTATAGTAAAAGCTGCGCATATGTTACGAAATAAAAAAAAATTTCCCGCAAAGTTTAACGTTCTAAGATAAATCGGCATTGAACTAAGAGAGAGTTAATTATGTATTATAACTCTTTTTCTCTGTCGTACAGGATAATTTCGAATTATTATACATGATTATTCTTTCCTTAACTTTTAAGTAATAACTTTTAACGAAACCAAGATCTTGCAATAATTCCTCCGATGAGTCTCACAAACATGTATTTTGGTATTGTCGTTTTTAATCATCCATCCACATAGTTACTTAAAAGTAACATTCATTCGAATTCATTTGAATGAATCATTCAAACTCAAATCGTATAATATAATATTATAACAGTAGAAATAAAATTTGACTTACATATCGGATGGAAATTATCTCTCTAGCTAATTAAAATATACCCTACGGGTTATAACGAGTCATCATGAAACCTTTATGAAAATCGTCGTAACGAGAGCAGTATTACTAACAGCTGCAGCGGCTGTCAAGTAGAATCGTGATATCTTAATAATTGGAAGTAAGAGAGTGTCAGGAACTGGGAGATGTAACTTCGCGGTAATTAACCGTCCCCGAGAAATCCATCGTCGTAAATGGAGACAATTCGACTCAATCCTCTACTCTAATTGATAGCGATATCTGGAAACGAATATGATGTAGAGCCTCGGTTACAAACCAAATTGCATAATGGTGTTACATACTTATTACTTACACTGACAGCACGGATTTCTGCATTAAATTATGATGAAACTTAGCTCAAGTTATAATCGCGTCAACCACTACTCGGCTAAATAAACGATCGCTTGTCCATGACGATAACGTATATTATATTAATGTTATATTATATATATTATTATTAAATATTATACATATTCCATATTAACATTATTTGCTTTTTAAAACTGTTGCACATAAATTCACAACGAGAAATTAACTTTTCGTAAAGAATGTAACGCACGAAATATAAAATACTAGTAAGAATAAATAATATATTGTTTTTAAAAAAAGTTGTAACATTTTAAGAAAAAGATCCTTTTTGAATCAACAATATATTTCTATAAAAATAAATATCTCTAATTTCACAATCACGAATCAGTAATTATAAAATAAGAAATTATTTAATTCTTTTTCATACCAAACTTTTGTGTGGTACGTAATAGAATATGTTAATCTATCTAAAGTTTAGAAAAATTGTAGAAAAAAAAATTTTCGAATTCTCTCTTGTTAATTCAGTCAATCCATTATGCTTTATAAGCAAACTTTGCCCGTTCTAATATAACTTACAGCCAGTCAAGGCTTGAGTGCTAAGTCGTGTTTAACGTCGGCAATCGCATGTAGTTCAGTTGATGAATAATAACTACACAAACACTTACTTAAGCAATGAGAATATTCAGCATGATAAGAAAATGCTTCAGAAAATACTTAATAAATGTATCATCATTGCAATGGAAAATTTTAACATATAATATCGTACTGATAAAAATATTTGCAATAAACTTAATTTTAAAAAATGGTCATTATGTAATGCATTATATTTCTATAAACATGAAATAATTTTAATCTTGCAATTAGAATATTTGTAATAAAAACTCTTCGAAATCAAGATAAAATAACAAAAAAGTTTATAGCTTTACATTTAGTTTATTTTTAATTATATTCTATTTTCTTTAATTATAAGTATTGAAAAACAAAGTTAAAGATTATAAATGTATTGTATTAACACTGAATTAAAAAACTTTTTTCAATATAATTTATTCAATATTAGCTAAACTTGCGTTAATTTAATTATATTATATAAAAATCAATAGTAACACGCACACGGCATATAAATGAATATGATCTATAAGTAATTCTACACAGAGGATGACTTTCAGAGCCGTCAGAGAGATTTAGTTCAACCGCAGCGCAGCTCAGCCCTCCTGAATTTCTCACACGTCCCGGGAGCACCGCGATTAATTTTTAAGAACAATTCTATGTATTGTAGAAAGTACATTATGAATGCAGCAGCATATCCTTCAAAATCATCCGCGACGACTGTGACTCTTATATTTCAAAAACTGTAAAGTCTATTATAGTCTTGTGACAATTTTAAATGCAGGGAAAAATTCAATAATTCAAGAAATGATGATGTATAGAAAAGATATGAAAATAACGGAAAGAATACTTGCTTAAATTATTTGTTTCTCTACCTTTACTTATTTTTCATCCTATATTATTTTTTTAATTAGCCTAAGATTTTCAATTTTGTACTCGCATCTTCTTAACGCAATTAATCCAGATTCTAGAACAATGCATTTGCAACAACACTTTATCATACAGAGAATAACAAGTCTAATACATGCACCTTACCTTTCTTCTCGATATTCCTTAAACTCTCGAAGTCCTTCATAAACCCTCTCATCTCCTCTCCTTCCTTTTATTCAGCCTTCTCTCTCTATATATTTCTCTTTTCTCCTGTGCGCGCGCGCGCTCTTGTTGTTTCCTATCCCCAGGTTCTCTTGAAAGCTCATGAATTTTCAACACACCGCCACCCTGCCCGCTTCGCGTCGCGTTAACTCGAGTACCACGTTTGTCTACGCAAACACTCGCATATTTACGCGAAGGGATACACATAATTAGATACATACCCAGGTCGGCCTGGGTTCGCAGGAGTTAGCTTGTACGTGCTAGCATAGCTCATGCATCCCTATGCACTACGCTTACTCTACAATCAAGGCGGCCGAGCGTCCGGGAAAGAGTTGATTTCATCCTTGTCTCTTATAAAATGCTGCGGAAATTTGTCAACGAATAAAACGATGTTGGAGATACAGCAACGTTACATAATTCTTATACAGTACCTCTCGGCCAATTATTTGCTTCATTCTGCATCACAGTTCGAGGAAATAAAAGATTTTTTTTCTTGTAACTTAAATTACACACAATTTAAATTTTACTTCGACTTAAATGACAATTTAATTGATTAGTTAGAAGTGCGTACTAAGTATTATCGTTTCTTCTTAAATTGTTGGGTACAACTTTGGCAAATTATTACAGCGAGATCTTTGTTTATGGACCTCTATTATTTTCTTTCCATAAATTTTTTCCTATTATTCATTAAATTTATATTCAGCGTTTTCCTTGTAATTAACAAGTGGCAAGATAATTGATATGAGCCGGGAGCGTTGAGTGCAATTCTCGCATATGCGGTTAAAATATTTTTAGATATATGTTTCAATACTTGTGTGCTGACGCTAGCAATACGGATTCATAATCTGCATTGCTACCACATGTCACAGTTTTTAATTCATCCGCGGTTCGCCAGTGATTTATTTATTTGTGGCACCTATCTGTGACATTTCGCAGCTGCAGCCGTGAATTACGAGTGTGGTCAGAGATTTAAATGAAAATTGACGATGATGAATCGTTTGGTTCCATTAAAACAGAACAGTTTTAAATATTATTATCTCGTGTATTATTTCCGTTTTTTTCTATTCATTTTTTTTCTGTTAAAATGAAATTATTTCTATACAACAAATTATACATCTGCGATGCTAAGTAATTTAAAATAAAGCATTTTTAACTTTTAATTTTTAGTTAAAATGATATAATCTGATATTAACATATTTTCTATATTTTCACAAATATAGACATAGAGCCTAAACAAATTATTTGTTAATAATTTTTCCACTTTTTTAATCTGTGCGTTTATCCCTTTCGAAAAATTTCAAAACGTAAAAAGAGAAATCCACCTTACAGTACTATTATCAAAGGATTCGACAGCTATGTGTATATGGTATGCCATAAAGTTTCTACCAAGTATCCGGCGTTTAACGATGAATTCTCGCCGGCATTTTCACTGGTAGTACTACTCGCAGTGGTTCGAGACGAGCGGTGGTAGCCGGGATAAGGGCATAAATTCGCACCCACCTCGCGGCATATATCGTCGCGTACTTTATGCTTGCCCCGACTACTATATCTTTGCGTGCGGCACGAGGGAAGCGTCGTAAGGATCGTGAGGAAACGCAGCGAGCATTTCAATTGGTTACTTCGATGCGTTCGGCCGCGCTCTCGCAGACGAGAAACGCGTCTCGTCTATTCTGCCGGCTAGAATTTGCAATTCCCACGTGTATAACATCGAAACTGAGGCGCGCGCGAGTGTGTATTCATATTTCTGCTTCTGTTAGGCGTCTCCCTTTGAATTCGACGCGGAGGAAAAAAGGCGAAAGCCATGCGATCGTGCCGAGAGAGAATAACGCGACCGATAATGCCGTCACGATGGATTCTCGGAGGAACAGTTTACGAAGTCGTACGTACTGCGAGAAGTAAACTCGAAGAGAGCTTATCGCGAAGCCGGATGGGAACGACGAAGAAAAAGTACAAGCTTGTCATGCAGATTTCGTCGATGATACGCTCGCGCGAGAAGAATTATCCGAAATTTTTATGTGCATATGCTATACATATAATATTTATTCCTCTCTTTATTACACAACAAATAATTTCTATATTTTACAATAAAAAATCCGAAAAATATATTTTATACGGCATGTAAAGTAAGAAAAAAAAAAAAATAAATAAATAATCAAGTAATGTACGATAAAGGAAATATTACGATTACCAACAATTTATCACCATTCATGCGGTAGATAAAGCACTTATAAAAATTATTACAGGGAAGTTTCGTTTTATGGAAAAGAATTCTCAAGGCTTTGAATAAAGCCTGAAAGATTAAACAGTAAATAAAATTTGCAAATTTAACCGTAGCTATTAAAAAGCTAATCGTTTGCAACTAATCATTTATTACCTCGCGCGCAACGGATAAGAAGAGCCTTGGGAGCATTTTTGCTCGCGCGTACCACGCGCTATCAAGTAGTAGACGCCAAGAACTCGAAGAGCGTCCTCGCGATTTTCCTTTCACCGGCGAGCCGCGATCGTAGTCCGCTTTACCGGAGTGCAGGGGGGGAGGGGGAGTGGGTTTCCTTGAGTCGAGAATTTCCTTTTGCACACAGTGTCGTGAATCGGGCTTAGTGCATCATAAAAGCTCGGATAACGCACGTTTTTCACTTCCTCCACTTCTTCTATTCTTTTTTTCCGCCGCGTATTTTGGTAATCTTTTCAATCTCGTTTGTAAGGTGGGTCGAGAGCCGATAATGACGAAGGGAGCGTACCGCTTATTTGTCTGCTCAGCTTGGCGTAACGAAATTATTACACCGCGGCGGGCTCTCTTTCAGCGCTAACGTAATTGTGTCATTTACTAAACAAGCAATGGGTTTAGTTGGCGACTCTATATAAAAGGTGAGCATTCAATCGTAGCCACAGTCTGTATCAGTTGTTCGAACGTGATGAACCGCGGCTGAGCTATCGATCGCCGATGTAATCTCGTTCCAAACGCAGATCGAGATTTTGTTTTCTCAACTCGAAGTGGCACGGATAAAGGAGAAAGAAGGATGATTAAGAGGATATCGGAGTACGTCAGGCCAAAGATTTGGTGCCCGCAAGAGCCTTATCACTTGCCTGGGGATGGTATTTCTATGTCTATCACTTCTGCCTTCCCGAACTCAATCAGCGAGAAAAACAAGATTTATCACAATA
Organism: Tetramorium alpestre; assembly: GCA_021460005.1. NCBI lineage: Eukaryota > Metazoa > Arthropoda > Insecta > Hymenoptera > Formicidae > Tetramorium > Tetramorium alpestre. Next base: position 267,266 of record JAJVSH010000016.1, on the reverse strand, counting down.
CCGAGATAAAACGCGGAGATGGAGGAATTTTCGTTCTACAACCCTCGATGGCGACTGCTACCGACGCGACGTGTCGCAGGTACGTTAATTAGTAGCTCAGGATAAATTGGATAGATTAATATTTTCCTGAAATTATATTTCTAAACTAGAAGTTATAATCTTTTTTATTATTTATAACGATAATAAATTTTAATGCTAAAAATACAAACATATGACGCAATCTGACATTAAGATACTATATCTTGAAATAAATATTAGTTTTATTACTTCTTTTTTTATTTTTAAATATAAAAAGACAGAGACACATGTAAAATTTCGTAGAAACTTTGAAAATTCTTTCGATAAAACAAGTAAAGAAGTAATTTAAAATAGGTTAAGCATATAGAACTATTTTTTTTAAATAATTCAGCAAGAATAGATATCAGATATACAATTAATCCTATGTCATTTTAAATGTCATATACAATTAATCTTATGTCATTTTAAATGTCATATACAATTAATCCTATGTCATTTTAAAAATGACATATAAGGTCATTCAAAATGACATATCCTTATATGTCATTTTTAAATAACTTAATCGTTACTTTTTTAACAGTTCTAATACAATGTCATCTTTTTAAGTAAAATTACATAACTTATTTTTAATTATAAATGTACAAATGACAATTGATGAACAAATCTCATACATTTGATTAATTATCCAATTTTTAAAGTATTTCTAGATTACGAATTTCGTCGTAATATTTGATCGGATTTCGAGATTATTAATAAGATTTTTTAATCGTCAATGAACTACGATTTCCATTAGACTAAATGACAGAAACAGTATTCATCATCAATCCATGTTATTTTATAATAGTTTACCGATAAATGGATTAACTTAGACAATTTAACCGATTTTAGTATTAGATTTCTCATTATAATTACATAAAACGTAAAAAGATTATTTTTGTTTGAAGATATAAGATAGCACGCTGTTTATAATTTTAAACATGTTACCATACGCTTTACCATTTGAATTCAAATTTTGTTTCAAATTTCCAAGTCTAAATTACACCTTGTTCATTACTTAAGCAAGATAATACAATTATCTCTCCATCGCAACATTTGTAGTTGTTAAGCAACATTTCTGGTAAAGTTATAATATTAAAGACAATAATTCCTTCACGTTGCAAATAAACAGTGTGCATTTAAGATTTAAGGGTTCTTAAATTTCCTCGCGGTAAAATTCTTAAATTTTATTTGCGGTATTTCCATTAAGGAGTGACTGAAATAGAAGTAGTAAACAAAGCGACCAAAACAATTGAAATAAAGCAGAAAACCCGACCGACTCGTGCAAAATGAAAACATGTTGCACGACTCCTCTCTAATGAAACGGCATGCCCGAAAAGGGATAAAAACGTGTTGGTACCCGGGTCTCGTTCTGGACGTTGTTCACGTGCATCTTTGCAGAGAATTCCTCGCTCGGTATTCCTCAATGCATGCACGCGCGTGCCATTTGTTCGGATCAGTGTCTGCGCAGAGATGCAGCACGGATGCAGAGTCAAGAGGCGACTGTGCAGTTACGAGCCGCGACTGCGACGGCGGCGCTCAATATATTCTTTCAGCACGTGTAGCCTAGACGAAAGATATAACGCCTCAGTCCGCTCAGAAAATGTATATCCTCGATCGACCCGGCATTTTTGATCACCGCATCGACCGAGTGATTTTATAGATACTTCGCCAACAATGCACGTCCAGAAGAGCGTTTTCCGCAGTCCGTTTGGAAAAAATTTATATTTATCATGACTTTATTTTTTACATTAATTTTATGATTATTTGAGCAATGCTGACACCAATCTTTTTGACACGGACAGAAAGATTGATATTTTTAATTATGTCACTTTAAAAACTTATCTAAAAACTGAATTACATTGGAAAAATGTTAGATATTATTGGACATGAAGTATTAATTTTGTATGTACTAAAAAATATATAATATACTAAAAATATATAATATACTAAATAATATTGAAGATTCTTCCAATAAACTTTTTTTTTATAAAACTATTTTGAAAACCAACTCGGAAATATTTTATTATACACAAAAATTAATTCTCGTTCAGTTCAACTATTTTTATAGTTTCATATTTGTCTTGCCAATTGTATTTTAATAATTTATTTTTATGATTTTCTTCTTTGTTTATTGATGGGTTACTTTAACAATCTTTCAGAATTTACTGTTATGAGATACTATCATAATATCACCGATTATCAAATTAGAGTAATACCGAGGCTATTTCTGTCGAAATGGCAATAAATTCGAATAGAAGCCAAGTGGGCCGAAATATCAAAAGAAGCCAAGATGGTAACGGCTTCTTTCGCGAACTGTATAAACCTCCGTCTCTCGTTTCCAACCTCGAGAAAGCATCGCGACGGCGACCCTTGGCAAGGTTCTTTCCATTTGGACGAGAATAAATTGGTAGGTGAACTTGCTTTCCTGAACTCGCTCGCCACTACCCCCGCGGAACGGCAAAGGGAGCAAAAGATGCCACGTGGCTCTTGCCTCAAAAGCTGGACGAACGGAAGAGGGTTTACATTGATCAGCAAATCCCATCGGTTTCGCCATTAAATATTTACCGTGAACAGGAAGCCCGAGTGAAACCGTTAAGCTCGTGGCTTTGCGTCGCGCAAACAACTCTGCATCTATACTAGAGAAGTGTAATCGTTCTTTTTTACATAATTAACGATTAATTTAACGATATTTTATAAAACATCAATTTTTTTCCATAAAACAATAATTATATTTTGGTCGTAAGACTTTTTCGCGCAGCCGCGTGCGAAAAAATTCGATAAATATTCAATAAAATAGTATTTACAGTTAAGTTGATTCAGCTTTAATTAAATAACCATTTTATGCAAATTTTGCAAAACTTTAATGTATCAAATCAAAATTATGTAAAAGTTTAAAGCATAAGGTTTATATTTATTTTAAAAATATATTAATCCTAATTTTTTAATAATATTAATATTCGCATAAGATATAAATTATTAATAGAAAAATTGAATTTATATAATATTAACACAGTAACTTCTTTTATTAAAGCAAAAAATTAGTTGTCATTTTTAGTTGTCATATCTTATTACAATTTTTGTTTTATATCTCAAAAGTGAAAGAGAAAAAAACATATATAAAAAAATGTTCGCAGTTTCCAATTTATTATAGAAAAGCTTTTAAATTAGACTCTATTTTTATTTCTTAAAACGTAAAGCGCTGAGCTATTATAAAATTACAGAGAAGTTTCTAAATTACTCTCTAGACTTTAATATATTCTCAAGTGACATAAATTTTATTAGAAGGTAAAATTTATAACAAAAAGCTATTATTATAAAAAGAGTTAATGAAGAAATACAATCATAAATTCTTTTCTTTAATGCATAAAATTATTGTATTAAAAATATTAATGCTAAATAATAAATATAAACATTTTATTAATAATTTATGTCTATAACAGATATATTAATAATTATAAAAAATTATATTAAGGATAATTTTTTGCAATAAAACAAAGTTGATTTAACAAATCTAATTATATTAAATAATTACAATCACCGGTCAAACTAGCAATTCACTGAAATTATAAAAATCGATTGACAATCGATTAACAATCATACATATTGTATTAATAGATTTAATATTGATAAATTAAATGAAATATATATTTATTTGCTAAAAACTGATTGCTACTTATCTATATCACTTCTGTTGGTTTTGTTTTACATTTTTGATAACTCCTTTGTTTCTCCTGATCTGATCATATCTTCAACTTTCGAAGAAAGTTTAGATGCGAATAATTTATTCATTCTTAAGACGGTAAACGTTCGATTTGTTGAAACTTGCGCGAAATCGCGAGTCGGCAGTTATAACAGTTCCCTTTCGCAGAATGTAAAGTTTTCGCGAAGGTTTAGGCAGGTTCATTGTCTAACACGTAGGCAAACCCCGGACTGAGAATGCCGATATATTTGCATAATTGTGCGTACAAATTCCAAACTTCGCTTGAGAAGGATTTGCCGCGCGCATGATGCCACCGTCGCGGTTAGCGTGAAGTCTAGCGGAGAGAGAGAATCGTACCCAATGAATTATTTATGCGAATGCACGTCCTTTTAAAAGCCATCGTAATTCCATCGCAATGCTGGTTTACCTTGCTTCGCCGTGCGGAGAAGCATAAGTAATGACGTCTCATGAACAAATTCATCAATGTAAAAATAAACGGACAGTTTAGTTCAGATGATATTGACACGAATTTTATCAATTTTCACTGTAAAACAAAAATTGGCGATAAATCGAAAAAGTGATATAGCCGTATACAGATTGCTCCAATTTTCTTCGATTTCGTTGCAATTTATAAGAATGTAATAATGTTATCATGAACTGAGTTTATTAGAGATCTTCGCAAAAACGGGCATGAGTCGTAATGCATCGCATACAAAATATTTTATCATCTAGAAATCGTCTGGTATATCAGAGATTTATGTTGTTTTTTTTATTTTATAAGAAAGTTGAATGTCACAGGAAATATTAATCAAATCGAAAAACTTATTGATTCATGTCAATGCTGGCTAATATTTTATATTAAGAAATTAATTTGTTTCATTTAATTTATATCATTTTTAGGCAAGAAATATATAAAGAGAAGTAGAATAAGGGAATTATATTATGGAACATCATGGTTTTCATGTTTGAAATAGTGAATGAATTCTTAAGCACATATAATGTACACTGTTATTCAATAATGCCCATGGACCCNCGTTTGCCTGGAATGACATTTTTAATGCTTATTCCCACCTATAGATCTAAAAAAATTTGAGAACATTATGTTCATGTATAACCTGCGCAACCTGAAACTCATTAATTCACATACATAATTATGTTTATCTTTATATATATATGTATATATATATATAT
>JAJVSH010000016.1:96222-261828 GCA_021460005.1 Tetramorium alpestre | reverse complement strand
AGAGAGAGAGAGAGAGAGAGAGAGAGAGATTCAAAAAAATTTAAAAAAATATCTTTTCAAGACTCCAGATTCTATTTGAAATTATTATAAAGTAAAACCTCAATGTTAAAATATTATTAAAATCTTATATCTGAATACACAGAGAATATCTTACAATAACATAATATTTTAATAATCTATTCTGAGAATTAATTAGAGTTAACAATCTAATACAAAAATATCGAAATTTCTATTAATTTTCGAATTATAAATAGTCAAAATTATCCACTGACGTTACATATAGGTGATATTTTCGCTCATAATTGCACGTCTACAAATATACCAATCTGTCATCTGTTATTGATTTTCATAACTGAGTTTTGCAATACAAACTATATTAAATTATAAAATACAAATATATCTCTCTCCGAGTTATAATCATGGCCAAAATAATTAATATTTCAAGAAATAATTATTGTATACATAAAATAATTATTAAAATGATTAGTTTCACAGGCAACAAATAAAATTCGATAACAAATTACTCATCCCACATAGTTTCTACGCCACTACCTCATGTCTTTCTGGATTTTTCTCTTTGTCTTATTCTTTCACTTGTCTTGTTCTTTGTTTACAAAAACATAGTTAATTTCGATGACGTAGTAATCGTTAAAATATAGATTGCACGTCTTGATAAAGATTGCAAAATTTTACACGACACTCCTGATATCAATTGCAAGCAAATACTTATTTTATATTATTTTATTATTATATCATGGGAAAATAAAAAAAAATACGATTGCATAAAACTACAATCAGCTCGACATTCGCGATGTTACGTAAACTAGTATAATGAACAAACTTCGAATGGCGAAAGGTTTTAACAAATTATCAACGTACAAATGTCGTATTTATGCTATGCGATATACAAATATTAAAACATGAGTTTAATTACGACAGTAGTTATTAATTAAACACATCGCGATGTCCCTCAGACCAAAGTCGATTGAAGTTCCGTATCAGCAAAATTCAGTTTAATGATAAATAAATTGGAAAATAGCATTGAAAACTTCATTCTGATATCATGTGATACAATGCGATTAATAAAGTCGAGTTAATGGTTAATTAAAATGTAACAAACCGTCCAAAAATCCACAATCAAAATTTAGTATTCACGTTTAATACATTTACATTTAAATCCTGTGAATCACGTACGTTAATAAATACTCAAAATATCACAAATTTCCATTACTTAACCCACTCGAGTTGACGATATGTATATTACTTCGCGCTCTCAATTGAAAAATGATAATCAAATTATATTTGAATTCACAAAAATTTAAAGTGCTGTGCGATATATATTCAAATAACGTTAAAAAGAATTACATTATCGCCCGTAAACATCACGTTAAACAATCTCTAATTTCCATTTTCTCTTGTGTCGTAATGTTCATTTTAAATGAATGAATCGCACGAAGTATTTGCTTCAATGAATATCTTGATAAGATGTTTATCGTCGATGTTAATCGCGCAGCTATGATTACGAACTGTAATAATTGTATAGAAAATAATTGGATTTGATGTCTTCTGGTATTTGTCACAATCGAATTTCGAAGACTAAAGCGATTATACACGGAGCAGCTTATGCCGCTTGCTCACTCGAGTATCGTCGCGGAAATGATAGTGCGGTGACTTTATACACAACACTTGCAGTGCGTTGGAAAGACAAGTTGGAAAGCCAAGGCCATATACATTGGTGAATTCGTTGAAAGAACCAAATACTTTATCTATTAAAAATAAATAATAAATGTAAAACAAAATGAGTAAATATTCGGTTTCACATTTCAAATTAGCTTAAAAAAAATTATGGGATATTATCGTCTATTAAAAAGTAAAATTTATCTTGTTAGTATCATCAAAAAAATATTTGAAACATTATTATCATCATCGATTTAAATTTTTATATATGAATAGGTAATTATTCTATCAAATCTTTCAATTTTCAAATTTAACTCTTTAATTATTTAATACCTAGATTATAATCTATTTATTATCTCAATAGTTATAGTGAAAAGAAGCAACTTACGATTTCTTACGGTAGGCATTTTTATGCTGGCAAAAGTATTCCCCAGAGACTTGCAGACTTTTTATGTAAAATGCGAAAGTACAAAAAGATATTGTTGAGGCAATTAGTCCCTTGTGCGACTTCCCTCGCAACTTATAAATCGTCAGAAATGTTCTCGGTCAGACATTCCGGTTAAAAACAGAATGCTTACACGCAGCTGTAGGCAACGTGAAAGAGGAAGTTGTGTAAGTGATATTTGTCTCCATTAGTATTCACTCTGCAACACAATACACCGTATGTGCTCTCGTAGTCGCTCGCAAAAGACTTTTTTTGCAATCGAATGCGCGCTGATCAAACGAATATCTTATTGCGAAGGTGCGTTTTACTTGTCAAACAAATCACAGGAAACAGCCGCAAGGCGTGCCCACTGCGAAAGATTTACAAAATGCATGTAAAATGTATCATGTCCTTCGATGCAACCGCCCACGCGCAAGATCTCGTTAACATTTCCAATACACGGCCGCATTCAATTCTAATATACGATCAGAATATAATTATCTACGATTCTGGCTATTTATTTGAAATGCATTTATCTATCTAAATACTCCAAATATTTAGCAAAAAGCTTTATTTGTTCTAATGAAATGTCAAAGTTTAAAATAACGTTTATGCTTATAAATAATGAGAATCTTGTGTAGATATAAATGTATAATTAAAAAATTTAATTAAAACTACTCTGAAAAATTTAAAAAAAATTTAAAGCAACATAATCCATGTTAATCTTATCTTGTTTCATATTTTCATATTGTATATATTTATTAGGTTTTACATTATCCAATAAAATCCAGTAATGCAATATATATGTATATATTTAATTATAATTTGATCAAATTATATTACATTGAATATCTAAAAACGAAAACTTAAAATTTAATGCTGAACGTACAAACTCATTCTATATTTTACTCTCGAATTAATATAACATTTATTTTTATATTTATAAAATGTCATGTTGAGATATTACTTATACATATATTATATAAATGCATCAAACATTTTGAACTAATAAATTAAATTCGGATAATTACATTCAGAATTAACAATAATAGATGAAACCAATATGAATCTTACAATTAATTAGAAAAAATGCCATCAATCAAATTTTGGTATACAAAATATAGATATAGAAACATTATTATTATTATATAGAAACATTATTATTACCTAATTAATTGTTAAATTAAGAATTAATTATTTAAAAATGCATTTTGCAAAAATCATTAATAGAACAGAATGGCAAAATTTGTCTTTAAACTCACCACCTATCAAATAAGCAAAATGCTATCTAAATAAATAACAAATATAGTTTATTGATGTAGACTTATATAGATGATTTTTCCTGTTAATTTCTTTTTCTTCCGTGTAATGCATAAAACGCAGAATACATTATCATTTATGAATTTTTAACATGCAGTAGTAGGTTGAAGATAATTTAATGCACTCATACATTATTCCATAGCCATGACATGTAAGCACCCGTATATAGGAGTGCTCTAAACAAATTACTTTAGCGACTTTTTACAGTAAAAGATTACTATGCGGTGTGGTGGTGTGCAACTATGTATAATGACATAAAAAAATTCAAAATTGTAATTAGCTCAAAGAAACTTCAGCGAGTCACGAATAATAATTGCCTTTTTAATATAACTATGTTATATGTATTAATGCAATAAATTAATAAATTAAATATAATGAATGCATGATATGACATTGCATGATACAACATTAAATTTTTTATCATTCTTTTCTTTTTCTTAAATTTCAAAATTATGTATAAAAGTTAAATTATAATTATAATAGGTTAGCACGATAAAGAATGCAAAGATACAATTATAATTATCTATATATTTTCTGTGATTTATTTAAATACTGCTTTTATAAATGCATATAGAATTTCTATTATTCAAACAGAAATAAAAATTTCTTCTAAATTAAAATCATTGCATTTTGCAGATCTATTTGGACGTGTATATTCTAGAAAGTAAAATTAATATTTTTGCTTTTTCTTACAAACGCAATATTATGAAAAAGCATAGTAAGTTTAACCGACCATCCAATTTAAAAAGCTGTAGTTTAAGTATGATATAAATCAAAAGAACTTAGAAAAGTTTCAGCCGTACTATATCTACCATACTTTAAGAAGACGAGAAAGAAGCACGTTATCGTCATTTGTATCTTCCTGTTATACCTGTATAAATATTAGATCTTAAGAGACATGTGTGTGTACATGTCTGTGAGTGTGCGTGCACACACGCTCGTATCTACGGGAAGGAAAGAGACACCGACCGAAATTGCGTATTAATATTAAATTTCCACGAAAGTTTGCAGTAAAACGACATCGTGACCGATAGCTCAGTTAGATACTGCAATGTCTCGCCGCAACTATTTAAATTTTTACATTTTGCAATGTTCCTCTTGACAATGACAATAGATACGCAATATTATAAACAAGATAAAATTAAAGAAATTAAATAAATTATAATATAATTATGATATCCAGTACATTATTTAGAAGCTTACAATATTTTATTTATTTATACATAATATNGTTCTTTTATAAAAATATTTCATTATTTTTTATTGAAAAAATGAAATAATTTGAAATATCTGGTATATAAAAACATTGAATTTATTATTGCAAAGTTAAAATTTTGCGATATTTTAATGCAATAATAAAATTATATACGGAAAGAGAAGAACCATACTCTCTCTAATTTCATCAATTAAAAGTAATAAAACAGAAACTGTACTTGTTAAAAATTCCTCTGAATATTATTAAATGTATGTAACGAATACGCGTATAATTAAAATAATTAAAACTCTGTTAATCCATATTCCAATACCTGCGCATTCCGTATTCTACAAGATCATAATTACGTCCCCGAGAATATAGTATTCTCGCAACGCTATATTTTTACCGAAATTTCGTTTCCCTTTAAACGAACTTCAGTATATGGCATACCAGCACGCCTCTCGTGTCCCGTAAGGAAGATCCTGTGGGCGAATTTATCGAAGCGCGCCCATGGGGAAAGCATCGTAACACGTTGCACGTTGTATCCCAGACCGGTTGCACCTGTTTCTCTGGGGTGAAAATCCCATGGGTGGTCCGTAATGGTGGCGACCAGGAATATTGCCTTACGACGGCGATTATGTATGATATTTTTATTGCAAACACATCATATTTTCAGTCTAATTGTATTTAATCTGAAAGACATATGTCTTTCCTAATCTTGACTTATTTTTTTAATACTTTAATGAAAAATTAAGTTTTTTTAAATATATGTAATATTATTGTCAACACAAGGAAATCAAAACGAATGTAGTTTACATGTGTGAGATATAAAACACGGTTTTCGTTCACGTCTAAATATTACAACAGAGCACAACGGAATATTACATATAGCTCTAAAGCCGGTCCTTTTCACGGCGATTCGTCATGATGGTTGACAGACTAAATACCGCCCCTCCCCCCTCCCCCGTCGAGTTTCTTTTTTCTACAAAGGACCGGCTCCTTCTGTCCGCGAAGGAATATAACATACCAGGAGGACATAGACGGGGAAAATATGTCCGCTACGTTCCGCGCGCATTATAAAGCACCTTTTGCGAACGTATATACATGGGGCGGCGGTAAGTCCGACGAGAATCCGCGGGGGTGACGTGCGGTAACAATATATGTATGTATAACCGAGCGACGTGCTAGCGGAAATATACATAAATATACATTTTTATGATGAATATACTCGCGGAAATATATATCACCCTCCATGGAGAGAAGATCCGGAAGTTTAGTAGTAACGTTTAAGGGTTGTGTGCGAAGGGCGGAGGACGAAGGGGGAGGGGGGTTAGCGAGTTTAGGGCGAGCGTTCGAGTATGATGGTGCATCGTATCGGTGGGATTCGTAAACGGATGTGAAAGGATACGTCAAGTTTTCCTCNGGATATTTTGCACCCTCTTCCTCATCCCTACCGGTGGTACTTCTTCTTGGACAGTCTGATGTATCGTGTGTGACTTGCGGCAAATCAACACGAATCAATACTCATCGTACAAAAGACGAATTTACGAATAAAAAATTCAATGCATTATTCTTTGAATTACCGCGCGCGATATTATGCTAATTGACTTTTAAGATTCTTTTCGCCGACCATAAATAAAGCAGACTCGCCAGAGTAATCCGCAAAATGGATTATCCAGCCGCCGGGATGGACGTAGAAGACGTTCTCACTCCGCGGTGTCATCAAGAGAGACAGAAATAATAGAGAGATTCGCGATTTTAAATCCCCGCTCTTCCCGGCGCACGTTCCGCAAGTCCGGAGCATCGATTCCATCCGCGGAGATCTCATCACAGCTTTCTCCGCCTCGCATTTAATCTTTCTCGCTCGCCTCCCAGTGAATTCCATAAAACGTAGCGCCTCTTAAACCCTCTCGAGAGCACTTCCGGTCCGTTGTTCCATTCTTCTGCTACTCAACTCGGCTCGATTACGAGAGACAGTCGCTTAGACAGCTCTTCGGTTCTTGCGGGCCAATTTGAAGAATGTGAGAGTCAGTTAAGAGATTTAGAAGAGAATGAACGATCGTATATGTTTAAGAATTACTTAGATATTTCCGAAAAATTATATAATATTACAAAATAATTGCAAAATGTCAAAATTTACAGTAATACAGACATATTTCCAAGGATAAAAAAAAAGCTGTGTCTAATGTATTCTTATTACCTTCGCTTCAAAATTATTCAAATTCTTTCTTTAAATATAATTTGTTAATATATTAAAAAATATATATTAATTTATGTGATATAAATTATGTGAAACTGTTTTCAGCCGGAAAAATCTTGCATTAGAACTTGCATTAATATTTACTTAAAAAGATTTAAAAATTTAATTAATAAATTTAAGAATGTAATTAAATATAATAAATAAAATAAATTAAATATAATAGCCGAAAAATATAAGAAATAAAAAAAAGACATATTACTACATAACATCAGCATAAATTAAACATTGGATTGGCTGCAATCATAAATCATCGTTGGTGTTCCCTCTCTTGCGCGCATGGGGACATACAATCAGTTATCTCTCAAAGTATCCGAGTATGCAATATTTTGTTTTATAAGTAAAAAATGAACTTTAGCTTTTAATATTTTGCTTTATCAAATACGTGTTCTTGTTATTTTCAAATTAAGTTTCTTGTCTCTTACTTTTTCTTCAAATGCTTACTGCATTATTATTAACAGAAACATGTGCGTATATAATAATGATAAATGTGTGTGGTTATCCGCAGTGCAGCTCAGGCCCAGGTGGGTTCGCTAAGTCCAAATGACTGTGCGGACCAGTCATCCCTGCGGAAGAATAGCAGCACTTCTTTTCTTATTCGAAACAAAAGGAAGCAGGTCTTGGCGGCCAACAAGAATATGCATCATCGAAGAAAATTCGTGCGAATTCCATCTCCCGGTACAAGCGTGCACTGGCCGTTAGACCAACATTAGATATAGTGGTTTTCTGCTATGTCGATAGTAACAAGGGTCTCGCTCTTTCTTCTTCAGGGCGATAACCTCCCGGAGTTATCCTCTGATAACCGACCGGCCGAGTTCCAAGGTCACCTTTAGCCTCCGCATGCGCAGCGGGATTTCTGAACTGGTGACAGGCCGGGTGTGCCTTTTCATGACCAGATGTCGACAGTCTGTCCGTAACCGGTTCGATCCGGAGTATACCGCGCATGGAGCAACGCGCATTCCCATTGACCAGTCTCGTAGTCGGAGCAGCCGTGCACTCGAGCATTTAGTAATCGTACGACGTCGTTGGGAACGCACCGTGCGCTCTTAAAACGTCAGTCTCGTCACGGTGCTTCGTCTCCGCAAACGTCCCGCAAACGTCACGTCGAGAGACGAGCGTAGTCGGACGCAGGCGATCGTACACAAGTACGCGATTATCTCCAATTATCTCTCTCGCGCGTTTCCTTCGGAGAAAGAGGTGACCCTACGCGCGGAGACCGAGGCGCAAACCAAAACTCGTTCAGGGGTCTTCGTGGTAATCGCGTTTAAAGACCGCGCGAAAGCTGCAACTCTTCTTCAGTACGCGGACTCCGCAGCGGAACTCACGCAGGAAGAGGTGAGTCCCCGTCCCCCTCCCCCCTTTCGCCAAGACCAGCTGTCCTCCTCGCCACCTGTCTCACACCCTTCTGCCCTTTGTCTGCCATCCCTTCGAGAATCCCTCTCGACCGCTTCGACCTATCGATCAGCGCTACGAGCGTGTAGTTCGAATGGAGTGTGCTCGATGTGTTCGCGCTCGTGAGATCGTGTTGGTGTTAGTTGCTTGCACGCGCCCGCGCGCATCTCGCGTATCTCGCACGCGGGCCTTCGTCATCGTCGTCGTCGTCGTCGCCGCCGCGGCCGCCGCCGTCGACGGAGGTTGCAGCGGCGAACCGCGGTCGGTGACGTTGTGTCATGCGGCGCTGCGAAGGTCGAACCTGGCGCGCTAGATCGATCGCGCGCCAACGACATCGCGCGAAACGATCTCGCTGGTAGGCCTTCCGCCTTCCTAGGTGGAATCGGTTCCGTCGGGCCGAGAAACCGGGTTAAACTGGACAATCGATCGTTTCTAGGAAAGACGTCGCGAGCGATAAAAGCCAGTGACAGTAAACTCTTTATCGAGCCCATCTGCTCGCGTGTCGCGAATTATAGAAATTGATCCGATTTTTCAGCTCTCTTTCTCTCTCTCTTTCCTTGCATTTTTAAACAATGTTGAACAAAATTTAAACGACGGAAGCTTTGAACTTGGAAGAAATGTGTAAACGATGCGGGCAAAATCTGCTGCTGGGTTCTTCGTAGAAACTGAATATCTGTAGCATACTTACATAACGACAACTTTCACAGAATAATTATTCTCAATATTAAAGCCTAATAACTGCATAAAGTTAGATAACGTCTAATTATTTTTAAATAATTCTGCCTTGTAAAGTTCCAAGTCGGGAATTAGAGAAAAAGTAGTAGCTTCACATTGATTTTCCGAAAAGATTGAAGTTATTTTCAGTTGTAATATATATTCAGTTATACAAAACTTCTCGATATTATATTTAAATAAAGAGCAGATATATAATAACCATCGCGTCCTAGTTCCTACCAGCGTCCAACAATTATCTTACCCGCTATCTGATCGCAGACGTAACAGCTTACAGCTGCTTCCACGATGCTCGAAGCATACAGGATCAATGCTTGCTACGTGAATTGCATAACGGAAAAAATAACTTTGGGATAATATCGAGTAAACTGTCAGCGATAAGATTTCTCGTCCGATCAAGTTAGTCTTTATTTTCGAAGCTATGCGTTGAAACTAGATATAACCAGTAATGGAATTATTAACTTTAATAGAAAATGTGTTAACATAAAGCATGTAGAAATTCTTTCTAAAAATTTATATAAAACTTTATTTTGTCACGTACGTTATTCATCGAACAATAAATAAAGAAAATAAACAGAAAGAGAAAGAGAAAAATGAGTCATTCAATGATTATTTTATTGTACGCTTTCAAAAGATTTAACAAATTCAATCTGAAAAATTGAATTGTAAACAGAAAATTCACCTTCGTACCTGGAAGTAAATACATTTCTCTGTGTAATTTAATTACTGTAACAGTTTTTGGTCTATTAAATTGGCCTGATAAACAAAGCCAATACCAGAAATGTAAGAAATGTAAGAAATTCAACTCAATTATATACTGAATTATATAATTATACACATGATATTCAATTATATCATTTTATAATAATTATATTAAAGATACTTTAGCTCATATTGATAAATTTCTACATAACAGATATTTCTAGATATAATATGCTTCTCTATTCTACCTAGCTGATATTAATAATGACGTCATCACACGATCGACTCTCATAATCTCGATAATTACAACTCTTAATCGCACAATACCAGTATATCGTTAATCGTGGATCAATGATACACTTGAAAATCATGTAAATCTAATGCATTGGATTGTCCTGAAAATAATGGAATATGACTTAATGTCTGCCGTAGCTTAGCTATTAAAATCCTCAATGTCGTAGATCAGTCGTACGATTCCAGTGGACGTCAAGTCGGCTAGCCTCGGGCGAAAAATTAGATGTCGAGAAACGGGGTTAACCCCGACGTTACACGCGAGTATCCACGCGAAAAATCAATACGCGACTTTCCGGGGACCCGCTTACAACACGCGCGCAGAAGTCTATCTGCGAATTGGAGATCACGGCATGATCACTCAAAGGTGGTATGCATACGTATTTCACTCAGGAAGAGTCCTGGCCAGATCGATTTCTCTCGACTGCATCCTAGCACGAGGCGCTAAGACGTAAGCAAGCCGAACCCGCAGCTGATCCAACTGCATTCAGCATCATCGATATTTGAAGAGCTTCACTCCAGAATGATACGCGTCTGCCTCGGAGTAGGATAAAATTGAAATAGAACTCTCCTCCTCTTGCCTTTCTTTCATATCTCTCGTGAATTATTTTAGCATTCACCTTTTACCTTTCTTTCATACTTCCAGCGCAAATGTTTATTTTAACTTATGACAATTTTAAGCTATACAGATCCAAAATTGATCTGTTTCAATTTTAAATTATACAGATTCAAAATCTGTTTTGATTCGAATTGCTAAAGCAATTAGATGTTCAAGTTTTTAAAAATTTATGTAGATCCTTTATTTTTATAATTATTTTTATAATTAGTTATACAGTAACAATATTTTGCGATATTTTATTATAAAACGGTACTTTTTCACGCTCGAAGGATCTTCGTATGCTTCGCTTTAAATGCGCAGTTATCATTCTTGACGCTCAGTAATAACTCTGCAACATATAATCTTGTCGCATCTCGGAGTAAGGAGTTTTCTTGGTCGACGGAAATCTTAAATGACAGGAAGAACCGCGAGAATGTTGTTAGACCGATACTACGATATTCATATTTTTTTCTTGCTCGATAAAAATAGCTTCTCTTCAAACAAGAAAAACACAAGTTATAATCTCATTTTTGCAATCGATCAACGATTGATCTACGACTTGGAGTGTATTTGAAAGTTTTGCTTATTTGAAGCATCTCGCGATAACAAAACTTTCAAATATAAACATTAGTGGTTATTGAACAAGTGTATCATATGTCATGTATCAACGATTACACCTATATTTAAAATCTGATTAAAAATCTGATATCTGTGCGTGCAGTAAATTGGGTGTGCTTATCGATTATTTCCGATAATGTTATATTAATACAGAAAATTGTTAGAAGGAAATATAGGAACTTCGTATCTCTTTTGATCGATGGATCGACGAAGTGACGTTAATCGCAGTATCAATCTGCGTACATTTACCGTTTTATTTATCGCGCAAATCTTTTTTTAAATATTTTTTTTATTTCTATCACAAGTTTACAACACGTTCCGTGTCAGCCTCGAGCGCGAAATGAGAGTAATTAATATACCTCGGAAAAACACCTCCCGAATGATTTTGTAAATTTTTATTCGTTGATTACATCGCACATGCTTGATTTGCTGTTAAAAATAGACAACTAGAAGACACTGATTACTGTTTCTTGTACGCATGTTTCCTGTTTATTAACAGTGTTCCACGAACGTGCAAATAAATAAATACTTCACAATTGGCATGTCGCCATGCATGATTCTTTCGACGTAGAACAAACTCGATAGATTTTGTGCATGTCGACGATTATTCCACATGACACCTGTCTTACTTCATTCCTCACATTTTGGCGAGAACGAGGCATCGGTAATAACATTTTTTTTTATCTAAATCGCGCAATCTGATTTACTTAATTATAAAACAAGAGTCACACTATTCAACTTTTGTGTCCTGATTATTTCTCAATCGATCTATTGAGAAAATGTCTCAACCGACATAATTTGAAGTATAATTTCATAAATATTGTTTTGAATATTATATTATTAAGCAGCAACTATTGAATATAAATATCTTCTTTTTCACAGGGGAACTTTTTTGATCTAATTACATGATCTAATTAGTTTCTTTGCCTTTTTTTTTACTTTTCCTTAAAATATATTTTAATATGAGAATATCAAAATTTTTTCAAAATTTATGTACTCATTATACTCATTAATATGTGTGTTTATTTTCGCATGTATGTCATAACATGTGCATAATAAAATGCAGATTAAATCTGCGTTGGTTTGCCATGGGTTGTAAAAATATAAAATACCGAAATACTGGAACAATACCAGCTTGCTCATTTATTCAGTGAGAATAACGGTATTGTTTGAGCTTTTGTATGCACATTCATAAATAGAACGCAATTTCACATCCAGAAGTCCAGGCTAACAACAGTATTCACAAAAATGTGTTTATATCTTTTCTCTGTACTCGCACAATCTGGATTTCGAATTTAAATTGGAGCTCAATAAAACTGTTTACACTAGAGAGTATATTAAATACGCGAGGAAAAAAGTTTGTATATCTCGTAAATTTTTCAGTACGAAAAAATATTTGAAATCAAATTATGCAGCTTTCTCTTACTCTCTTCTCTCTTTTTCTTCTTTCCTTGTTTTATTTGTATTTAATTGTATTTATTTGTATTTAATTCTTTTTTCACGAAATTACTCCAAAAAAATAATAGATTTTCTATATATAACTATGAAATAAAATATATATATATTTTTTCTATATATACATATAATATATGATAATTCTATATAATAATTACACAAAATGGAAACTAATGAAATGAATTAATTTATTAAATAAATGAGAGAAAGAGAGAGAAAGAAACAACTAAAAAAATGTTACTGGCTTACAATGAAAATAATGGAAATTGCAAGACGAATCATAATGACGCAGAGCTTTTTCTAAAATACTAAATAATACAAATTTTATAATTATCAATTTAATTAGTTAAAAATTCATTATAATTATTTGAAATTGCAAACATATTATTAAAATATTATTCACGTGTTTAATTTATTTTGCTTCAAAAGAAAATAAATGCTTTAAACAATGAAATTCACAAGTGTAATTAAATAAAATTATCAGAATATTTGTATAAAAGTGCATTCACAAATTTGAGATGACTAGAAATGAAATTGCGTATCTGTCACAAAGCAGTATCCAATATCACTCGTCTATTTCCATGACTTTGAAACCCAGTAGAGAGAATTTTCGATATATTTTATGAGCGATAAACGCTATCTTAACCGCTGATAAAATTGAGAAAAGGACAAATATACGTGTTCTTATTCAAAGAAGTTAATTATTAATTGCACTGACATTGGTTAGTTTTTATAACATTAGCAATACTTTTTAATATATTTAATTACTAAAGAACCAAAAAATCAATCGTTATTTAATTATGATTGGTATTTTTTTTTTTTTTTTTTTTAAAGATATCGATGTAACTTACGATCGAATGACCACCGATGCCTCGTATCGCGCTGCAATCGCTGTCACAGGACTTCCTTATCTTTGTTTTTTCTTTCTTTTGTTTTTTTGCCGTTCGTTTGCCTTGTTGACGTGCGATATTGGCAATATCGGCTTCGGGCACGCCTATCATCATCAGCGGCAGCAGCAACGTCTCAGCTCTTGGCGCCTTCGAGGCGAATCTTCGCCGAGAGGGCACCTATCTGGGGGTGAAAATCATCATCCCCGACCAGTACGGTGATTAGCCGTTTCAAGTGAGAGACGGCATCGCGAGGCAGGGCAACGAAAGATCACGCCATGCCGGCAGGTACTGGCGCTTCGTACAGGTCCTTAGGCGACCTGGGCGAAGACGTTTACAAAAGCACAACCATCGTCGACCAGACACAGACCACCGGCCAGAGCGTGCTTGAATCCATGAAGAAGGCGTTTAGCTTCACCTCGCCGAAGGCCGAGATGCGAAAAAAGGATCCGTTGATCGAAGATCATCGCGAAAATGCCACGATCGTTTCAAGGTAATGCTTTAAAAGACATTTTCCGGATACGGGGTCGGCAGATAGAGGTACAGTCGTCGATATATCGTTTACTGTTCCTCGACCTCTAAACGAGTCTAGTCGCTCTTTCAAGCATTGATAATTCATTACGACTCTCTTTATCGATCACATATTTATTAAACCAAAACCATGCTTATCAATTATATTTTTATGTATCTCTCTATATATACAATTTGTTAAGAACCTGTATAATTCCGTGATTTACAAAGATTTTTAAAAGAAGAAATCAAACCCTTTCAGTTTTTTAATTAAAATGTATATTTTTTTATCTTTTATATATACGTTTTGAAATAAAAGCTGGTTTGCGAATCTAATATATTTGCTTAAACTACTTTATTATATCAACCTTAATCCAATTTATAAATTTTACTGTAATAGTTAATTCGTCATATTTAATGTTTATATTGAATGTTACGAAACAAATTGATTATCATATACAAATACCAAAAAATAATTATAATATTGAGCAACTTTCCTTTAAACATTTGCAAATATGAGTAATAATCAGTGATTTATTATTCAATATTTTTCTATAAGAAAATTATGCAAATTGTAAATTGTGTAAAATGTATGAAATGTTTTGATTTTTATAAAAAAAACTCATATTGAAATTGTATGTGTTATGATCAACCTACTTCTGTCATTTTCTGTCATGTTATTTTCATCCGCAAAGAAATATTAAAATTTTGTGAATTAAATACATCGTGTGATATGTTCGAAAACTATTTCAAACAATATAAAGAAAATTCAAAGTTTTATCTAGTTCACGCTAATGTACAATGAATATTGAGGGTACTGAGCTCAAAGACAAAGCGGATGCAGTGAGCGACGGAACAGTTAGTGCAGAGTCGTTAAAGAGTTTGTGGGCGACGAGCATTTCGAGGTCGAAGACATCGAGGCATGATTATAATGCTTTTATTGTTAGCTACTATGGCGAATAAGTTTCATGAGATCGATCGTAACGCGACATCGACGCGGTTTTTATAACTTTCGTTGTACAACTACAGACTAGAAAAACATCTTTGTGATATATTAAACCGAGTACTACAGAGAATACACAAAAATAATTATTTGAGTTGGTGATATGTGCGTTAGTTGGATAATATACATTTCAACAAATATAATATCTTACATAATACTATATGTGCCGTATTATAAAAATAAATCTAACAAATATGACATCAAAATCCAAATAAGAGTAAAGAAGACACTTGAAAGACACTTGAAATTTTATGAATCTGAAAATACTCTCAAGTGACGACGTCAAGATATATGATTCCAATATACATGTCTTCCACAAATACGCAAAATATGACTTGCTCGGATCGTTACTCGCGTGAAAAATAAGGTCATACTATTTCCATTATTCGCAGAACATTGACCTGCAATTCTTTAAGATAATTTTTCTTTAGAATGACTTTCCACTTTTATTTTTAAAATTATAATTTTTCCAGACATATAAATTTATGTATTTCGTAAAAATAATATTTAAAAAAATATATTTCTATTGTAGACTTTTTCTATTTTTTCATTTTTCTGTGTTTCTATATTTAAGTACTGTATCATGTATTTTTCAAAAGTTTTTATTCTCTGATATAGCTACTATTTTCAGTAATATTTGGACATTGATGTAGTTGTTAATAAAATAACGTTTATTTTTGTTAAACATTTTTTTAAGAAAGCATTTATAACAAAATAGTTGCCTTTAGCAACGAAAGCGTTAACCGCGTCGAAAAACAAGCGCTGAAAATATTTTTGCAAAAGAAAATATTACTTGCCAATGCCGTGTAGCTACAGCAGCGCTTGCGACTTATTCATCTTCAATATTACTAACAACGATCTTTTGCTTTGATGGTGCCTCAAGGATAAACTCAGTGCAAATCTGTCAAAATTAAACATCTTCTAAAAGCTAACAGCAAGCAACACGGAAGCTAAATGTAATTCAGAATATGACACGATCCAAAAGGAATTCCGCTACTTTTGCGCACATGCTATAAATTAAACACAGCTTCAGCAACGTCTGCTATAATTATATATGATTTGTCTTTTTCAAAGATATCAATAATTATGCGAACAATGCACATTATTTCTCGAAATTTTTCAATATAGAGAACACATAAGAAGTGCACAAATATTCGCACAGATAGAAACTGAAATAAAACGACGAATCAATTCAAAGAAATTAAAGACTAGAGATCTTGATTTTGTAAAATAAATACTTTACTTAATCAAAATTATATATATTTAATTGACATAAATCAAATTGGACATGAAGCCAACACCTCGTCTTTGCACCTTAAAATTTAGTAGACTAGTAAGTATAGACAAACGTCAGGAATGGTCATTAATGGTGCTGTAATTAGTCAACCTGTGTAAAAGCAAGAGAACCTAAGGTAAGTCACGCTCATAATACCTGAAAAGATCGTCCGTTTCCCTCACGCTTCGAGCTTCTCGTGTATACATCGACAGCACTTTTCGCATCTCTTGGTCCACGCGTGACTGCAATCACTGTAATCATCACCGCTTGGTTTATCTTAGTTGTTAGTGTTATTATCACTCCCTCCGTTGTATGCACGCGATAGGTGGTCTTCTTCCTTTGTCCTTGTAACGCTCGAGTTGCGACTGCCCGTATCGCTTCGTGGCGCGCGACGGAAACGCGTGCGTTACGGAACCGGCTTCTCTCGCCATCGAATGACCGAGGACAATTCTCTCTGAACAAATGAGAAGTTCATGATTATTCGAGTCGATTTAAAAATTCAATCGTAGACTGATATCGTCGTGTATTCGCATCAGAACTTTACTTTCGAAATAATAGAGTATCTGAAGCGCTTACATTTGTATTTGTATATGTCTTATGGTACATTGTAATTATTTCATCCTTACTTGTCTTTATATTACTTACGAATTTTGTAACATAAAAAAAATACATTTAGTATTCTATTGTAAGTTAAAAAATCAATATTGAATTATTATATTAGTAAGAAATATAATATTTATTAATCGTAGCTTCTAATTTTGATTTCATTAGAATGTTATATCTTGATAATACCCGATATTCAGTCTGACTGCTTTGAGAAGTTTATTTATTCAAATACGCATTCGAGCATGAGGTTGCCCGGCTCGGTTTAATTGCCCATACAAAATGATAATTTTAAAGAGTAATTTTACATTCAAATGGGCGGTTTGCTAAATACCGGAAATGCTGCCGTAGAACAAAGAGAAGCTGATTCTTAACGACCAATATGGTATGGTGGTGAAAAGCAGCTTGATACATTGTTGCTCGCTTATCGTGCTAATAGCTTTTACGTTGTAAAATATCTGTGTGTTGTAACGGGTTTAGAAGCACGACATGCCGCTAGGGCTAGGCGTGTGTGATTATTCGCCGCCATTTTGTTCTAGGGAGAGAAACAGGATGCCGACAGCAGCCACTGCCGAGGAATCTGCTCTATTGGGGTAAGTTTTGGTGAGAGAGAAAAAAGAAATTGAGAGACTGCCGCGTTATTATTCCTTACACTTCTCGGCGCGTATCGCATTTAACCGTAGCTGCAGTTGATGCTGATGCGTAGATGCATAGATGCGTAGTAAGACTGATAGGATAGTAGGTAGTTTTTATTAACGTGCTGACGCATCAAGAACGTAAGCTACACTTTTATATTACTTTCCATACTTATCTACTCTCAGTTATTTTATAGCCGCACAAAACTTGACTTATTTGATACCAAACATGTAACAGGGGCAATAAAATTATAGAATCTTGTTATAAAACAATTTTGAAAAAAGTACAACAAATTCTGTAACATAGAAACTGATTTAAATATGTTCCGCGTTTAGCTCTTGTGATACTTGAAATAAATAAAAAAGATCTAATGTCTGATTATTACTTGCAAAAAAGTGATTTAATACACATATTATTTTTAATATAAGTTCGAAATGTTACAATAATTCGAAATTTTTTGTATCACGATGGAACGGTCCTCGTGAAAATTTGTTGGAGTTTTTTAACTGCTATGGACAATATTGACATTGACCTCAATGTGCGCAGCACCGAGTGACCACATCATAACTCGCAATTGTATTATTAAAAGTGTTATGTATGCGCCATTTAGTGGCGCAATTGCGTAATAATTGTAAAGGTTATCGGCAAGCATACGGGGGATATATGAGAGTTAAGACTGATTGAAATTCTACCCGAGCAATTGTACCGGAGGCTGGAAATGGATGAATTTCTAGATTTTACCATGGAAATTGCCCTGAATGTTACACAAAAGCAACGACACGATGCATTATTCTAAGCTGGCAAGAAACAAAGCCGCAGTATAATGTGCGACGTAGTAGCCATATTGTTCTTCTATTATACGATATTGGTTTAACAACCTGATTTAATATGACATCGAGCTGCCATTTAGACCTGTGACCTATATTGAAGAGGCCTGCATGGAGTTTAATTATTTAAAGCAGTTTAACGGAAGTTTCTAAACTTTCGGCATTTAAGCTATTTAATCGAGCTACTTCATGATTCTTACAAACTCGCGTCGTTGCAAGTGCCACTTCCTGATTTGAATGTAAATGCAAAGTTGAGATCGCAAGTTTTGCTCTCTAGGACTACTAAATTTTGAGAAAGTTTTCTTAAATTATGGATCATGTACTTATTCCATCGCAAATTTTTATAGAATCCGACGAGAAGTTACTATTTTATAAATTCAACAAGCTAAACGAGTTTTCGCTTTGCCTGTTTTAGTTTTAAGTTATAAGTAATGTCAGAGGGTAAATTTACAACTTTTAACGATCTAATACTAGAAATGAAACAAAATACCGAACAGTCAACGACACATGAGTTCCACCGCATAATTACTTCAAGTAATTAACGTAGGCGACGCCGAGTTGGCCAATCAGAGAACTCAATGAAACATTAAATGTGAGTTGGCTAACGCATTCCATTATCGGTAATTACACTTCTACACGCCGACACACACCTAAGCGCTGTTTTCGCAGTTTTTGCGAAACATATAAATGAAATTTGATCGATATTTAAATATTAACTTATAAATCTAATAGAAACACGTTCTAGAAAAAACAGATATTAAATAATGTAAAAATATTAAACTCAAATATAAATGTTGCTTATTATCGTAATTTAATTATTATTTTTTTGTTCAAATGTTTTATACTTTTTCTTCTGATTGGTTTTTAACATTTAATTTTGAGTAAGTTTTGATTAGCTTAACATCGCATAAAGATTTTTCTACTTTGTAATATAATAAAAGACAAAATGATCGTAGACCAATTATAACATATAACGATGATATTATCAATGTTTGAATTAGAGAATCATCTTACGCGTTGAAAATGTGTCAATGCGTTAAACGACAAATTGGAGGAAGTTTATAGCACGTAACATTCCACGTAATAGCCAGCTTAGGAGCTTTCTGAGGTTAACGACGTAATTCCACTCCGTCACTTCTCTCCTCTTTCGTATTAGTCGGGCAAAGACGTTCTATATTTTGAAGGAACGGATGAGGCCATACGCCTCTCCTGACAAGTCCTCACAACAGAGTAATTAACGTCAAAATTAGGATTAACTAAGAACTATTAAGATCGTTATGTGGACGATCTGTTGTTCAGTGATGTTGTGCACGTCGTTTCGAAAACAATCATTCTTAAAGGTTTACGTATCCCATCTATTTTAATACTGTCTCGAGTACGTAAACAAGGCGCTACTAGAAAACAAAATTCCAGTTGCGAGAATATGTTCTGTTCAATTTCTTCAAATGTAATATACACGCGCGCATGGATTTTATTTAAAAAATATAAAATTATTATTTTTAACAAATACAGTATTTAACAAATATAGTAATTTAATAGTAAATAGTATTTAAAATATCACATGTAATTGTGTTATCTAATTAATAATAAAAAAATTATATTTTATGATATAAATTTATAAAATTTATGAATTAAAAAAAGAATTATTTGACTTTTTAATTAAAACTATATAATTAAAACATTTTATCAGTAAAAAAAATCCAATTTATATAGCTCTGACTGATCCCATGCGAAGCTTTTAAAGCTTTTCAGGCTATCTCTTAAATTCCAATTTCTTATTAATTAAAATATTGCAAGACTTATTTTTCCTTGTCATGTCAACGTGAATATTTTCATTAACTGTATAAATTTAATAAATTTTTTAATAATGTTATTAAATTATCTTTAAATGTTGTCTTAAATCACTTATTATAATTATTGATACACTCTAACGATATTTATATATGAAGTGTAAAAACTGATTTGTAAAAGAAAGTATGTACGTATTTATACAAAATGTTAAAATCTTACTTACAATTAAATAAAACTGATTTTGCACGATTTTTTTTTTTTCGAGAGCATTATAGGTACGCGATTTACAAACTCCATCTTACGTAGATATAAGATAAAGCATGTGTGAAATTTCTCTTTAATAGGTCACTGCTTTTTACGTCATAAAGAAAGCGGACAAATATCGATTGAGGTGCAATCTAAGTCACTGATAAAATTCATTGTCAACTTAAAAGAGAGCGTTTGTTAATCGTCATATTTTTCAGTGTCAGTTTTATTTTTCACTGAAAATTAAATTCCACTTATATCGATCCAACGTATATACCATTAATTACTTAAAACAATAATTATTTCGATAGGAAGTCGAAACGTAACGATTCCATGTGACCGCATATGTCCTATATGTCAGTGTTTGCTCTACTTTCGCTGGAAATTCACTCAACATAACTTGGCATTGCGCCAGTTCCATTTCGATCCTTCGGTACCGACTTTAAAAGAACTTTACGTTCTAATAGAGATAGCTATTGCATTCGAGTGTTTTCTTTTCTGCAAGCCATTATTTTTTATTTTGATCGTTTAATACAAATTATCATCGTATATAAACATGTAGAAATATATGGAGATGGATAGTAATTGAATGGCAACGTTTTGTATGTGGGACTGAAGAATCAAAGGTAAATAGATTAAATTTTTCACTGCAAATGCTGCATGGAATGAATAATTAATGTGATTCAGTTGGCGCAATAACACGTAGAAATTAGTTTGAAAACTATTTTTGGAGATATGCAGCGACATAGAACACTATTGTGAATTGCGAATGAAGTTTTGAATTAAACGGATTGTTATTAATAATAGTTGGTTCCTTACGAGACGTATGTCTAGCTCAAATAGTCGGTGCCTGGGCACGGTTCGGTTTACAGCGTGTTCTGCATCATGCTTGTATTTGCGGTAGATAGAGATTTATTTGCTTGCGTTGACTCACGAGGGATCGCTGGAATAGAGTAAATTGATCTTTATTGCGAGGCTTCGTCTTACAACCGGCAATACCGATTAAAAAAGATCTAGCTTTGCACTTCGGTCAATCGATCGATAAAAAGGATAGCGAGATATCAAATAGCGACATATCCATGACATGCTGTGTCATGTGCCATGACGTTATTCGGCTATAGATTGCGATTGACTTTTAATAATTTCGCAGTGGCGTTATTTGCTATTGATTTCTTAAACATTACGTCGTGTTTTATGTTCAGCTTTGAAAAAATTATGCGTAAAACTTAGTTCAACTAAATACCAAACTGTTAAATTTTTATGAAAGTTTTAACTGTATAAAAAGAGACTTTTAATGAATGTAAAAAAATTTACAATTTTTGCGAATAATTTCTATGATGTTAAAAAAAATCGATCGATTACACTCGCATACTTTTTTTAAACACAACCTTGGCAGCAAGTGTACAAAAACAATACGAATGTTTCAAGTGATACAATCACACTTTTCCAATAAGAAGAAAAACAAACGAACATTACGTAACACAAAAGAAGAAAAATGAAATACGAAGAAAAGTGGGTAAAAGGTTAATAATTTAAAATTAGAATACGATAAAACGAAAAAATTCAATTAATAACTTCAAAGCGTTTTCTTATTTCACTTTGAAATTTGTATCCAATTTCCAGTAGCTTTATATTTGAAAAGCTACCGTGTTTCTTCGATCAAACTCGCATTTTACGCTTCTCTTATTACTTCGTGGTTAATTTAAGTGCAACGGATTTTTTCATGTTTCGAAGTCGTAAAATGTAAGAACAAAATCCAGAAGAGATATTTCACCGCTCTTTTTCCATTTGGGTGAGTGCTTTCAACGAACCGGTCGAATATTCAACGTGAGATATTCCTAGAAACCCAAAAGTAGGATTTCAGGTTGATCCTGGATCAGTCGGTCCTTTGTCCTGCGAATTCTATGGCTGGTACAACTTCGAGATATCTGCTTTCGTTTGTTCAATTTTCTATAACAAAAGTTTATAAAATATGAGCCAGTTCAAATAGATTGTTTTAATATCATTCAAATTGTCTTATTTAATAATTCATTTTGTTTCATAAATATCTCAAAATAGCCGCTATAGTTTTGTTTTATGAATGTGTCAAAAATCGCCGCTACAATTGGCTGAAATAAATTTTTAGAAAGCTTTTTACCACAGATTATTAATATATTATTAATAAGTTATTAATAGATAAAGCTCCACGCCTTATCATCATTATGATAGAATAGGAAGAGGAACATGAACTTAACTCTGGCCGGAAGCAGCTGAGTGACGTGCCGGAGATACGAGAAACCTCTCGCGCACGCAAATTAACCGTGCTTAGAAATTCAAGTAGCACTGTGATACTACTGATGGCGAATCTCTACTGACACTTGTGCGAGAGATCGCTATAAGCATTATCGTGCATTTACATTATGCATTATTGTTACAGAACATCAAAATTATCCGACGAACTTTGCTAAAAATGAGAAATTGAACTTTTCTACTTCCACTTCTCACCGAGAGGAAAGAGCGTTCTCATTAATTAAAATTAATTAATTCATTTTTAATAACAAAAACTTGACTCAATCAAAGTTCACAATTAAAATGGCAAGCGCCTTCGTGAACTTTAACATTTAAAATGTCAAAAAATTTCCATTCGCGCCGTTTTATCCGACGAGTATTTTAACAGTTATTGAGATTTTATTTATCGATTTTATTAAAGTAGGATATCTTTTAATGCACGGTTTTTACGCTTCAACTATTCATGGACTTCAAAGCAAATGAAACATCATGCTCTGAATTAAAAGTGTCTTAAATATTTTTTCCTGAATAAAATATTAAACTTGCAAATAATTTGTTATAATAACACAAATAGAAAAGTCATTATTTTATACTAACTAATGGAAACATATAACTTATGATATACATGGAAATGTAATAATATATCTTCTTGTCTCGACGAAGAATGATAAAAATTGTAAAACACGACAAAAGGCTGTGATAAACTTCATATAAAACAAAGTAGTCATACACACTAACATGATTCTTATTGCAACGTAAATCAAAATGGCAATATTAAAAGGAAAAACGAAATTCTTTCTTTTCTTGCTTTCAAAAACAAAGAGTGAAAAATATACATCTCTTTCAGTACTTACAAAATGACAATATTCTAGTTGATAATAACCGTAATGATTTACCATACGAAGAGAAAACGAGTATCACTTTTCCAATTTATTTTAAAAACAAGAAATACATTTGAAACTACATTAATAATGCTATTTGTTTAATAAAAAGAAAGTATAAAACTTTATTTGCATATGATATTTAAAGAAATTAACATTTCGAAATGTTGAGTGTTAAAATATACAAAAGAAATACCTATTTTTTATAACTAAATCATTAAGATTATTAAACATAGTATTAGAAGAATTATATATTTAGAAGATTAATATATTTAAAAGTACTTATATTTATTACTTTTAGTTAGAGCTCTTATAATAAATATAGAAAGAATTTTATATCTTTTAACTTTATATCAACATAACTTTTCACTTCAAGAGCTTAAAATTGTGTAATTTTTTCATAATTAAATGTCACGTCAAAAAGAATAAATGTTTTGCTTCGAAATAATTAGGGAAAAGCTACAGGTTTTATTATTTGCAGTTCACTTACCATATAAACATTACCATATAAATTTTGCTACATATTATTCTCACTTTATGCAACATTTAAAGCCCAGTAATTTAAAAAAAAATTAATTTCGTATATCTTTTAGATTTAAATGGTTCTTTTAAATCATAATATACATATGTATATATATTTGTTGTAACTTTATTTTCTTCCACGTCTTTTGCAATGTTTATGTTTATGTTCTTTATAGACGATCTAAAGTCTAAAGTTCATTTAACGCAAAACCGACAGACAGCCAAACATGATACTTTATTTTCATTTGTGAGATAGCTTTCTGACTTTCAAGAGACGCATAGATTTAACTCAGACTACGTTAAGAAATACGAAAGAGAGTACGTCCAATTTCACAGATGGAAGAACCAAGTTTTCTTACAAAGTGCTTCAGTTGTAAACCCTCAGCTAAATACGAAAAACAGTACGTATCCATATATTTAGTGTATCTTTCTTTATGTATGCCAAGAAAAAATATGACTCCGATCAAATTTTATACTGTGCGCCTATGCTTATCTCTCTGGTTATATTTCACAAACTCTATTTCAGCAGATTTTGTGATTAGCATTGTGTTCCCACTCGCTATTCAAATACTCTTCCAGATAACAATGTTCTTAACTTCTTTCTGTCAGAGAGTTTAATGCAGCGAAGAAATTAGTAGAAAACAATGCTTGGAATTGGATATCATTGAGATATCGTTATTCAAGTTCATGGTTATCGCACAGAGTCTATCGCATCGAGCCTGACATTGATTCTTTTTTCTTTTCGTCGATTTTCTAATTCAACATAGATTTCTATGCTGAATTGAGATATATTATGTCAAATAAGGTAACGTAAATACAGAAAGACAAGAAAATTCTTTGATAACGGATTATTTATGCATGCTTCAATTCGTATTTACAATGACATTCTTATCATTATCAATCTTTGATGTGTTATAAATTAAAGAATCTAAATACTAATAAATATAGTACATGTTATTGCCAATAAAAGTGTCGAAAATTGATCATTCGATTATATCTGTTTAATTTTTTCGAAATATATTTAAGGAAAAAGGAATTAAAAACTTATAGAAACATTTAATTCGTTATTGCTTCCACAATTTTTATAGGTTAGGTTTCTGTATATTTTTGTTTTATACTTTGATTATTCCGAAATATATTACGTATGTCACTTTTTTTTCTAATGGCATGGAAAATATGCGGCGGTTGTTTTGAAGTGATGAAATCGACTTTATGGAAACTACTACAATGTCGTTCATCAATCTAATAATTGGAAGTCAATTTAAATCGAGATCTCTATCAATCGAGAGTACCGAAGTGCTCTGCAATCGATTTCATGGTGCATTTGTGATGACACATTTACTTTTATCGATTCCCAACGCCAATCATTGCGACGCCGTCTGCGAAGAGCGTCGTAAATCCGTAGAACCGATTTCTGACTTTACATCTATTCATGGATACAAATACTTATATGCTTTTAATGTCTTTTGCATTTATTAAATCTTATTAAAAATTAAAACAGATAATTGAAAAAACTATAATCTTTTTCTCACTCATTATATTGTGTATCTAAATATGTAATATATATAATATTAAACAAAAAGGTATTTTTTATTTAATTATAGAATATTTTAATTATGAGATTGTAGATATTAGTTATCATAAGAAATTATATTTATATACATAAACTTTTATGATCATATGTATTATGATCAAAAATATTATATTATATACTGAAACACCGAGAGTGCAACAATATCAGCATCTCAACATTTCTTTAAGATACTTTTTCTCTTATCTTTCTTCATCGCTCATTATAAAATGACGTAAATGGATTGAGACTGAATTTTGGCGTTGACTGCAAGCTCATGATGCTAATAATAAATCGCCGCAACGCAGTAGTGACACAGAAAATAAGTGACCACCAGTATTAATTCAAGTGGCATCGTGTGAAAATGCGCGCGTGCAATCTATCTTACAGGCAACAGATTAGATAAGGAATTTAATAATGCGAATGTTGTGGCGGGTCGCGCGTATTCGGGTCGGCATGTGAAGAAGCGAGGCGTGAAAAACGCACCTCCTACGCTTCGGGTAAATGATGCAATATGTTACGCCACGCGTTCATGCTGATTACATAGAACAAAGGAATTTCGGTTAATAGTCCGGAAACATGGGAAAGCTCAGAGAGAAGAAAGCGAAGGAATGAGTCTCTCGTGAATTGTACGGCAATATTTTTGCAATGACGTTCCTCTAAAAAATCACCTGTCCTGCTAACGTACGTACGCGCGCATGACCGTGTGAAAAGGTCAAACGAGGTTCCTGACATTTTACATCCGTTCTGCTGAAATTGGGTTGGCGCCATGAATCCTCTGGGATACATACCGAAGTAGGTCTTTCGAGCATTAAGCGAATCCACAACTAATTGGACGTCGATGTAACTCCTCGGACGATTAAAGTGGTTGTCGCTATCATATGTTTAGAATAACACGGGGACATTGCTTATCCCGAACTGACCCTAAATGCATTTACGAGCGGAGCTCGTACGAACTTTAAGCTTATGGAACTGCTAACAGATTACTAGAAGATCCATTACAGGATATCTGCTGTCTTCCTTGGTCATTGCACATTTACATGTAATTTGTATTCGTATTTTATCAATTATTAATCGCCATTTATAAAAAACATAAATTATTTTATTACATTATGTTATAAAATGTTTGCATTATTAAATTACTCCTTTTATCAAAAGAGTATCAATTTTTCATTCTTGGATAATGAGACATTAAACAAATATGTTTTTAT
The DNA here is from genome assembly GCA_021460005.1 of Tetramorium alpestre. NCBI lineage: Eukaryota > Metazoa > Arthropoda > Insecta > Hymenoptera > Formicidae > Tetramorium > Tetramorium alpestre. The sequence goes on along the minus strand of JAJVSH010000016.1, from coordinate 234,936 downwards.
TATGCTTTATATTTGAAAAGATCAACGTAAAAATATATATTATATATGTAACGCGACAAATGTTTCGTTTGGACTGAAATTTGATATCATATCACGACATGTTGATTAGCTGATAATTATCTAACTAACTACTGTAATAATTGCATGTACACCACTACAGTATTCATCGAAATATTAATTCAAGAGCATATATGTATAATATATAACTCAATAAATGTTAATGTTATAAATTTTATATTTTAAAGTCCATTATTTCAGTCCGTTAATAGTCAGTTTGAAAATAAATTATATAATAGAAAGGTTTCAATTCGCTTTTAAATTTTAGATTAAGAAAGCGTGTCAGCTGAACGAAAATACTTCACCTAATCCTTTGAGCCGCCGAATCAGAAATAATTAATTCGAATCTAGTGAACTTGATTGCCATAATGTCTACAGTACAATGTACAGTACAGCACGTGATGTATGTGTTCTGTGATAAAACCAATAAAAGCACCTTCGCAAGGTCTCTTCAATTTCACTTCGACTGGGCGTGGCGTATAAATCGATACTATAAAAAAAGTCGCTCAATATCTAAATTAATAGACGATTTTGCGTATCGCACGAGGAAAAGAATCTTACATAATATTCTATGAGATAATTATGCCACCTTATTTTCAAGGATGTACAGTTAACATGATGTAAACTGTGACAATCAAATATTCATTATGAAATGAAAAATTCGTTAACTTATCGTTATATATACAAACTCTTTATATATTTTATATAGTCTATTTTTGTTAAGTATTCTGTGAAATATATAAATATCATAGTCCAAATAAAAGTATAGCAATTTTTCATACATTGTTACAAAATTATTATCAAATACATCAGAAAAAATTAATTAATTTTNTATAAATATAAGATAAATTTTGAAATATTTTTCTCTGTATACAATAATTATAAGTGTTAATTAGGAAGAGCATTAATACGTAAAATATGTCATTTTCTTCAACGCAATGTAATTGTTAGCACGAGAACAAATTACATATTTAGCTTTAATATATATCCTCTTTTCTTCGCATTAGAAGTGAAATTAAAGGTACTAGGCATTGATCAAGAAGTTTAATCAGAAACTCACAATTAGTATAATCAACAAAACACAATTCTGTTTTGTTTTACTTTTATTATTTTTTTCTACATTAACGCACAAAACTAGCCCGTAAATAAATAATATCACAATTTATTTATTTTATTATAAAGAGCGATAAAAATTTACCGCTCCAAATAATAATTTAGGTGGATTAATTGTATATTACAAATTGCATTTTATCGGATTTAAATCTTAAATCTTGTCAAAGTTAAATGATAGCTTTAAAAATATGTAAAATTCAGCAGAATTTAATAAAGTCATTGTTTGATGAGAAAAAATTTATATCAGTAAAAATTATAACTTCTATATACGTTAAAATTATGAAAATAAATAGAAAAATCGCTTAAAATTATAACTTCTATATACGTTAAAATTATGAAAATAAATAGAAAAAAATTTATCTATTTATGTTTCATTGACAAATGTTTCATAAAGACAATATTCGAAGAAAAAGATTAAAAGAAAAGTTTTTGTTTTTTGCAAAACGCAAATAATATCTATTGTTTTATACATTTATTGAAATTATACGATTTAATAATTTAATAAAGAAATGTCAACTTTTTGCTCGCGATGTCAATCACTAAATATAATATTTTCATGCGCAGCACGATGCCTTCCGATAGCATGGATGACATCGAGCTAAAAAACATTCAGTTGCAATTTCCGGCACTGAGATATCTCTCCAGAGATGACAGCTCTGTACGGGAAGAAAGGGTGGAGACTGACAAGGGAAATTTATTAGTAGCGGTGCAAGGAAATCGAGCAAAACCAGCTATCCTTACTTATCACGATTTAGGCCTTAACTGTAAGTAATTTATAACTGTAAATAATTTATAAAGCATCTAAACTGATGTAGAATTATATAATATTTCAATCCTAACTACTCGTGTTATTAAATATTTAATAACATATGTTAGAATACAATTTCTAATAAAAATTATTCTTATAGACATTTCGAGCTTCCAGGCGTTCTTTAATTACATCGATATGCGTGTTCTACTCGAAAACTTCTGCGTATACCATGTAAACGCACCCGGACAAGAAGAAGGCGCACCGACATTACCCGAAGAGTGAGTCAAGTTTTTAAATAGAAGAAAAATATTATCAATTAATTTTTTGAGAGTTATTTCAAAACATTATTTCTCCTTATCGAACTAAGATTTGTCAAAATATTAGTTTTTCATCGTACTAAAGTGTGTTAATAAATTGATTAATTAATAATTAATGAGTTTAATACATAAATGCTTCTGACTAAGCTTCAACCATTTCTAAATTGTACATATACGCGTACTTCGTTTCAGGAATCATATCTACTCAATTAGCGCAAATCAATGACCTAATTAATTTCTCAATCAATCTCAGTCCAATATATTCCGATGATAGCTTGTTTACGTTCTCGTAAATCCACAAAATTTGACGATTTAATGAAATGCTTATTGCTTTATACATTTGTTATATGAATGCTGATACTTTATTATAATATCACTACCTATGTACTTGTACGGATTCAAACTTATCGATTATTGTTATATAATTCTTTTCTATCTCTGTCTAATCTGTTATTTCAAGTGAAGCCAGGATGAAACACAGTTATTTAGAAATAAAATTAAGTTTTACATTCTTATAAATAGAAATTTAAACTATTAGAAATAAATAATTCAATAATATTAGTTAAATATATTAGTTCAAGGCCTCGTTATAGATTTAAGATTGAATTAAGAAATTATTTTCTCATTAGCATAAATTTTGTAGAACTTAAACATCAAGGCTTAGGCTCAAAGAGACACTTTCTGATTTTTTTCTAGCTAAATACCATGTTATAAAATAATTTAAGCCGCAATGCAGATTTGCATGCGAAAGTTCTGTCAATTGGTTTTGTTCGCGTGCCAAATTCAAAGTCAAAGATCGTATAAGCTTTAAATATTGATATTTCGGTTTCCAATTCTCTTACTGCTTATAGTCTCATAAAATAATGACAACTAATTGATAATATGTTTCAGTTTTACTTATCCGTCCATGGAAGAACTAGCTGAACAGCTGCTCTTCGTTCTTGGCCATTTTGGCATAAAATCTGTAATCGGTTTCGGAGTCGGGGCTGGCGCCAATATACTGGCAAGATTTGCACTCGCTCATCCGGAGAAAGTAAATGCACTGTGCCTGATAAACTGCGTGTCCACGCAGGCAGGATGGATCGAGTGGGGTTATCAAAAGTTGAACGTACGCCACCTGAGGTCGCAGGGCATGACTCAGGGTGTCCTCGACTATCTGATGTGGCATCATTTTGGCAGGGTAAGTCTACAACATTTTAAATTTAAATTAATAGTGAAATTGTTACTCAGGATACAATAGGCAATATCTTAAGCGTAAAAATTTCCAAAAATTCCAAAAGATTTCGTACGGTTGTTATAATAAACTAACAAAGGAAACTAACAAAGTGAATGGATAATTTACCAATGAGAATATTTAACCCATTATCATTAGATAATTATATTTAAATTCGTATTTGCGGTGTGCTTTCGCGATATTTTTATGCGGCTAATGTGCAATCGTAAATAAAAAAGATAATTTTATATTTAAGTTTGTAATTAAATCTATTTTCGAACATATCACTATAAAAGATTTTTCCGTTACAATAAAAATACGGATAATGAAGTTATTTTATCCGGATATTTAATATAACAAAATTCTTTGTAAAAATCTATGTGAATGTAACAGTTAAAAGTTATAAAAGTTATAAAAGTAAACTTTAAATTATTTTAAACTATAAAATTATTTTAAATATATGTTTTTCTAACCAAAATAATAATTGAATTATTCAATTATCTTGATAATATAAACATCTTCAGTGTCTCTTGTAACATCTTTTATGGTAATCATATTCCGAGCAAGATTATCTCACTAGGTATACTCTATAAAGCTAATAAACTGCCGGGCTTTTATGAGGCGCAAAATAATGTCAACCGAGTTAGCGCTCATGCGCGAACGCAAGATGAATTATCGACGACAGAGCTTAAGCTTTCAAAGGTTCGTTAGAACATCTCCATGGAAACTAGGGATTACACTGACAGTTTGCTTTGTTACAACGTAAAGATTATTGCGTTCAAAAATGACCTCTAACCTTTGAAGAAACAAATATAAAAGTAACAGCAAATATCGATTTAAAAAAAAAAATAATGCTCATATAATTTAAGTAATAAAAAAATACTTTCAACCATGCTTGAATTTTGAAATGCTTGAACGATAATTTTAAATAAGAAATTAATATTAAATTAACTTAATTAATAGTGAAAAAGTTCATATAAAATTTAATGCTAATCATTGATATTAGTGCACAGAAATAAAATGCGTTTTATTTTAAACTTGTAATGTTACGTAAGCCAATTTTATTTTATAATGCATGTCACATCTTCAACGTATATTGTTATAAAAAGAATAAAAAAATGGCATGTGACACATGAGATTAAAAGCTAATTGATTAATGAAACAATATACACATCCACATACGTAGACACGTGACATTGTGCTGATGGTATTTGGGTCGTTATCAGATTTTCCACATTATTTGGAGAAACAAGGAAACATAATTTTCAAATAAAGCTGATGTCATCGTTATTTCCTAGCTTTAGTTCCGTTGTCTTTTTCTTTTTGATTTGACACTAATGATGGAACTTGTCGGTTGTTTTTATTGTCATCACGACATGAAGAAACTGTCTCATAAGTGCATAATGGTTTACCGAAACAGACTCCGAAACCATTCGAAATACAACAGTCGAGATAGAAACGTGGGTTACAGTAATGACAAAGTCGCGTGCAAACTTGCTTGCATTTTTTTTTATTAGCATACCAAACTTTACATTTCGTGTACTTTCGCGACGAATTTACGCCATGATCGATGCAATTTATTTTATGAGAGCAATATTTGAAAAATTTTTATTGCCTAATAAATAATTATCGTATAAAATTGCAGTAAAAAATAATAAAATCAGTAAAATCAAAATGATTACAAAAATATATAAAGAAATCGTCTTTTTAAAAAATAAACTGTTTTATAGAGACTTTTATTGTTATAATTATAAAATAATAATTATTTGTAATAACAGTTATTGTTTGAAAAAAGAAACTATATTAAAATTTTGAAAAATTAGATTCTGTTTACTGCTTATAGTATGAATTTTATTACATTATAAATTTCATAGTAGTAACAAGACAAGTTCAAAGCCAAATAATTTGGAATCTGTATTAAAATTGATATGATTTTATGCAGGGGACTGAAGAACGGAATCACGATCTGGTTCAAGTGTACAAGAACTATTTTGAGCGTCGCGTAAATCCAACGAATCTCGCATTATTTATCGACAGTTATGTCCGCCGCACGGATTTGAATATAACAAGAGAATTGGACCCAACACGCAAGAAGGAGGGATTAACGCTTAGCGTGCCGGTGATGAACATCACGGGTGCTTTAAGCCCTCATGTTGACGATACCGTAACGTTAAATGGGCGTTTGGATCCGACAAACAGCTCTTGGATGAAAGTAAGTATTTAGTTATAATTTTATAAAGTGTGTAATAAAATACTTAAGAAAAAAAAATAAAGTTAAATAAATAACGAAATTCAAAACATATATTCTACATATATTTTACAATATTAAATTAAATTAGATTTCTTTTAATAACACTTAATAGATGCTTAATATATAATAAAATGCTACAATTCTACCTATTGTCGAGTAATATAAATATTTTTTATTAAATTTGGAAACCATGTTGTGGAACTGTAATCACAAAATTTAATAGTAAATGAGATTTTTATAAGTTAAATTAAAACTTTATTTTAAATTGTATCTCAAAAAATGATCCACTGTATCTTTTAGATATCGGATTGTGGTATGGTATTGGAAGAACAACCGGGTAAAGTAAGCGAGGCGTTCCGACTGTTTCTTCAGGGCGAAGGATATGGTAAGTGAGCGTTTCGTGAACCATATTTCAGAAATTAATCATCATATAACGCAATTAACAATTTTCATTAATCTTTAACTGGTAATAAGCAATTCGCGCACGCGTCGTCGAGTTTCGTAAGGAGATATCTCGTGATCGCTTGCAAGCAGAAGTACAAGATGTCAGTAATTACTGCCAATAATTTAAAATAATTATGTCAAAATGACGCAAGATCTTTCAGTAGAAATAAACATAGGAGATATATTTTTTTGTAATTAATGACATACATGTAATAAGGAGCAGAAAAAAGAAAAACCGCGGCCGATCTGTTCGTCACAGATGATTGTAAATAATTATGCGCGAGAAAAAGAACAAACTTCCAAGGCTTTGCAAGTGATCACACCGTTTTTTTCGCACGGCTAGATGTCGAAATGGAAAAGCGAGAAACTTTGATTGCGATCAATTATAACATTAAGTTCACTTTATCGACTGCTCTACCCTGTTACAGTTAATTGAAACTTTTGGCCTATTGCAAATACTTTACATACTTTACATACTTAACTATACTTCGAATGAATGTGTGTCTTTAGCCGACTATATTTCTTTTAATGATAGATATGATATGAGTAGGCCATACATGTCGAATATTGATTGCTCATTATATAAATATTTTGACTTTTTATTTTATTATCGAATTCTAATGATGAAATGTTACAAAATAATCAAATCGTTTAATCTTTGAAAATATTAAGAAAAATGAATTCGTGTAAAATATCTAAGTGCATGTTTTCTCTAAGTAAATATATATTAAATCGAGACTGTGTAAAATAGTTGTTGCTATAAGTTAACGTCTTAGAATTTTAAGACATCAAGTTTTCTTTTTTCAACAATATTGCACACATACCTTTCTTTATGGAGCATATGTCTCTACTGAAAAGCTATTGTGCTTATATATTTATGAAAACGTACAATTACACATAATTTAATGATTAAATGATGCTCCTTTTAATTAAAACTGATTTATTATTTCATTCAGCTTTTTAATCACAAAAACTAATCACAAAACACTATGCTTTCTCACAAACCGATACAAATGAAATACGTATATTTTAAGATATAATTATACAGTTTCACAATTAATTCCGTGTCATGTCTTTCGTTCTTCAGTTTGATGTCCTTTTTCTCTAATTAATATAAAATTATAATTTATATAGCAAGTAACTGCGAATGACATTCAAATTGTCGCGCTGAGTAATTTGTTACTTCTATCATCTCCATCGTCGTTAATTGTTGTTGCAATTATCGCTATTATATAAATATTTCCATGTTGTACAAGTGGCGCAAAATACTTACAATTAGACGTAATTGAATTCGGGTGTAACAGGGTTAATACTGTGTGTCTTCAATTATCATGACCATGCTAATTAAATGTACTATGATAAACTCGACAAATAAACTGCTTTATCTCTGTGTTAATTAATAGTGAAAGCTACCTGTTTACACCGAGGTTCAAATACGTGTTCGAACATGTACCTCTATCCGTTAAAAAGCCACTGGCCCGACTGATAAATAAAAAGTGACTTAAAAAAAAAAAAGGTTGCATTGAATTCGTCTGTGAATTTTGCCAACATACTAATTTTTCGAGATATATTAGAAAGAAAGAGAAAAATGAGACAAAATAAGAAAAAAAAAGTATTATACATGTTCATCGACTTGCGCCTTTATTTCCCACGCGTCTCGGATCGATCGAGTGGTACGTATATATTACAACAATTTCAGCTGAACAGTAGCGTAATTAGTTTCGGCTTATTTGCTGTTTCCTTTTTTTCGGATAATTCCAAATGCTACGATCTGCGTTGAAGGCGACATGCTTGTATAATAAAATATATAGCATTATAGAATTAAAAATTAATAAGCATTTGTCTGTTGCCTAGAAATGATTCAGATTTAGACGTTACAGTTATTTTTATTTTAATGCCATGTGTGATTAGAAATAATTTAAAAGAAATCAAAAATAAAATTATTTAAATTCCTGCTTACAAATTAATTGCAAAAAGAAAATATATTGTTTTAATTCCGAATTATTTGCGATTATCGATTAAAATTATCAATTTTATTTAGTATCAATTGCATATGAACCTGAGTCGAAAGGCAATAGACAATTTAAATAAAATCTGTGCATATTATAACAAACACAGTATTGCAGCAATACTTTGAGCAAATCAATTGTTGCACTATTATTTGTTGCTATTTCCACTCGTAATTATTAAAAACAATTGGCCTATCAATGTTCCGCACGAAAAATGCTTTAAAGATAGCAGTTGTGCGAATTCAGTGCGCCACATAGCAATGTTTCGTTCATGAGTTTTAAGGAGTATTTGTTTTTTTTACGTTTTAGTGGTGAGATCCCCGCGGAAGCCCGTGAAGCCGACAACACCCGAAGGTAATTGTAATTAGGAATTGAAGGCCGCAAGGAGAGTCGAGCGCGCAGTTGGTCGATTAGGCCACGTCTATATGTTAAGTAAGTCGGAATTCAAATTTTTTTCGGAAGATATGAAAGGTACTAACAAAAAATTATATATCCTGGGCTACCCTGGACCCCGAAGATTTTCGAAAGAGATTAATTTCACTAATCATCCTAACAATTCTCCCAATATCACATTAATCTTGTCTACTCTGGTGATGATAAAAATGATGAAAGTTTTTAACTTTTCGCTTTTCATTAAACTTTTCCGCATATCAGTCAGTGTGGACGTTATTTTATTCCTACACTTATTTCGCGTCTGTAACATTCTCCCTGTACTTATTTCGTTTCACGAATATTCATGAATCTTGTAACAAAAGTGCGATTGAAGAATTTCAGACGAGCAAATGCACGGTGAATATTATTAATGCCCGCCCGGTGAAATAATTTCTGATAAACGAATTGGTCTTATCGATTGAGTTCTTCTGTTTCATAGTTTCTCTGTAATCGATAGCAAGGTACTATCTGTTTGCGATATTAACAGAGACCGACCTGTTGCGCTACACTCTAATACAGGTGATCCAAATTGAAGTATTTAATTTACATAAACAAAAAAGGGATTAACTCATTTTGCAACAGCACACGCTCATTTCAGAACTTTTTTTTTTTGTAAAATTGTTTTTTTTTTTCAAAATGACGACTGAAAGACAGAACAAAGCAATCTCGCACCTGGGCAACATAGAATAGTGAACAATCCTCGCCAGTCCACAACGTCTCGCTATGCGCACACAACAGTCCACTAACAATACACTACCTATGATTCTCCTTTTACTTTGCATGTGCGCTTTTTTTTTGTTTATATCCTTCGTTCGGCGATTTTTCCACGTTTTCGTAACAAAATTCGAACGAACGGACGTAATTACGTGCGCGTTATGCAGCCTCTTCAAGGCGAGGTAAAGGTAAAGGAGCTAAATCGAAAATACTACCTTTTGGTATTTTCGTTTACAGTGGCCCCGCTGTCGCCGTTAAAAATGGCCGATTACAGACTGGCTTCGTTGGAAGGATTGAATCACGTTTGCAGCAAGAAGATCGACTGGCCTACCGCGACCATACACATCACGGAGAACCCGATATCCGAGGCAGTCGTCTGTTAAATGTTAATCGCCGAATTCTACCACTACCCTCGATTTTCGTTACGTAATCAAACGAGCATAATCGGACAAAAACGCGATTTAATAATATTAGAAAGGTTTCGTCGGGCAACGATCCCTCGCGGCACTAATTGTTCATTTCTTTCCGAAGCTTTTTCATCGGCACCACATTTATTTTAATCGCGATTTGCGCTGAATCGACCACACGCGTTCGTAATAAATGTTTAATTCTAAATAACTATAAGTTAAGAGCTTTAAAGATAGAATTTACAACTTAAAAGATATCAGATCTTTTATCGATATTATATTTGCTCGACACGCAATGTTGTTAAGAACAGTATTAAGGATAAATGAGAGAATAATCTTATTGCTGCGTTGTTGCATATACAATAAATTTTACAATTAGTTTCAGGTTTTTAAAACATTTTATGAATGGTGCAGAGCGTCTTTTAAGAACATCGTTCAACTTTTTATCGTAAAAAGTTTCTTAAAATTGTTTTAGAATATGTTTATAGCTATTTTTTAACACTGTTTAAAAGAAAAGGGGATATTTTTTAAATTTCAATAATTATTTCTCTTGTGAATATTTTAATATTGTCATCTGATTTTTAAATATCCAACATGTTTCATACTCTCTATTTACACGAGTATGTGTAATATCAACAAAGTCATGATTATGGCTTCATAAATACGTAACACAATGATAACATGTTCACTAATAATAAAAGAGAGATTTTTCTCTCAATATATGCGAAGGAAACTCATATATGAGCATTAATTAAAAAAAATGATGCATTGCCGTATAATTGCAAATGAATATTGAAGAATTAAGCCATATCGCGTTTTTTTAGCATTAAAGGATTTATACATAAGTATATCGTTACATTTTTCGGTTTCATTGTTCATATGTATTCGACTCGTGTATTCGACTCGTAAAAAATCAAATGATCGTTTATATAATTGTAATCTTTTTTTATTATTTTATTAAATATATTATTTGATATGAACTGATTTATTTATAATTATTTTTGAAGGTTTTGAAATTCTTTTCATGTTCTTTTGAAACTAAAACAAAAGATAGTTTACAACTTTGCAACGATCTCGTAAAAGACAGTAGCTTCGCGATTTAGTATTTCTATCGCAAATGTTATCCTGCAAGAGGGATGATAACTTTGACACTTTACAATCTTTGTCCCAAGCAGTATCAGAATTTATTCGTTTGTTTTTGCGCTTACGCACCGTTCGCACCTTTTTTTTAATTAATAACAAAAGAGACTGCCCGTATGAGGAAGAAGAATAACGCATGCGAACGAATGCATATGTGTAAAAATGATATAGACAGAAAAGAAAATACGTAATTAGACGTTACAAAAAATAAGAAATACAACAAATGTCGGGTTCAATATCTCTGTGTGGTTTTACCAGGCTTCTTCGAGCCTCTAGCGTGATATGATAAGATGTGCCTGCTATAAAATGTCGTATGTAGCTTTTCAAAGTTTAATCGTCTTTAATTTTCTACATATGTGATTCAAATGCGTCCCCCGAAATTCTCCATTTTTCGCGCGTCTTCTCTCGAAGCATTGCGCTTATAACAATCAGCACGAACATATCTTTTTCAAAATCAATCATAAACGTTCAATTATTACGCACACAAACGTAATGCGATTAAATTGATCATAATATGCAACTTGTTTTATCTCCATGCCTTGGTTGCATTTTGCATCAAGAAAAATATATCATAAAAAATTTGATAATCGTAACCAAATCAGTTTTCACATAAAATATTATTTTAAGATCTTTTTGGAAAATAAAATTCGTCAATTTAAGCAATTTAAATAAATTTCTTTATAAATTCTTTCTTAAGTTCACGGCAGGTAACAATAATAAAAAAAAAAGTGGGAGAATGACGAAGAAAAGTCGAAATAGCGGACAACTCGTGGGACAGAAGGTTAAACCTTTTTATGTGTAAAAGAGAGTTTATAAAAATATGTAATAAGTATACACACACGCGTTGTTTAGATTATCGCAAATTAATGATAGCTAAGTCGGCTAACAGCATAGGAGAGCATTAGGATTGTGGGAATACGATGCGAGAGGGAACGCACGCATTAAACGTTGCTAATGCGAATGCTATATGAATATATAAACGTAGTTTCTAAGGATTACCGATGCTCTGCCGTTAATCCCTTCGTTTCCAGATAGAGAAATTTCCTTACGGACATATGACGATTATTGGCACGAATTATCTGGACGCTCAAGACAACGAATATGTTGAAAACTCGTACATCGACGTATTGCTGAATTTAATTAGACATATCGGCCAAGTTCAATACGCGATATCATTAAATTGTTCGTCGACTGATCGATCTTAATCCAAATATTCGCCCATGTTAGTCGCGAGACGCATATCAGTACGGTAAATTTTTAAACATTTTTCAACAATAAAAAATTCTATCGGATTTGTATCTACATTTTAATTGGTGCATCAATGTCACTCGAAAGAAGATGCGGTAATGCCGCTGGTCTCGAAGGGTTTAAAAGAATCATTGAGTACGCGCGATCGAGAGCAAATCAATTTTCAGCATCCACTTCTACCTCGTGAGAAGATAACACGATTTTCCTTTGTCGCATGGCGCGCAAAGTTCGTTCTCGAATTTTTCACGCGGTATCGCGAGACAGATTGTAGCGAGGTGTATTAATCACTCTGCATAAACGAGATATAGTACAGGGAATAAGCGAAATAAACTTAGCCGGAGCTTGATTACATATATATATATATATAAATATATATATAAATATATTATACAAGAGTTAAATGACACGTGCGCACCGAATATATGCATCTTGTTATTTATAATAAACGAATACAAAAAAAGTAATAAAATTATTTCACACCCTCCCTTATACTCCGCCTATCTCAACATATATAGCGTTTCATATAAATAATAAAAAAAAAATCTCAAAATTAAATTGAAAAACTCTAAATATTTCAAAATATTTCAAATTTTAAGGTTCCTTGAATTTCTCATTTTTTATACATTTTAAAATATATTAATATATTATAAATAACACATCTAATTGTAAGTATATTTAATTTAATTTTACACTATCTCTTTACATTTTTCGCTTTAAAATTTTTTGGACCATTTAGATTGTTTATTTTGTATTAAATATTTTATAATAATTTTATGTTAAAATTGAAAAAAAGAAAAAATATAAAGAAGAAGCAAATTATATTAATAAGCAGTGCTTTAAGACATAAAACAATATTAATTAAAATTACATAAAGCAACGTTCTTTCTGTGCCTCTCTGTTCTCTTAACTAATTTTAATTATTTTCTAACATAAGGTATGATTTATTCTGAAAAGTAAATTTAATTTTCAGCTCTTGTTAAGCTGTAATATTGCAACCATCTGCGTAACAAATTATGTGGAAATTCTATTATATTCGTATAAGTAAAAATCAACATAATAAATCTCAAACATTTAATGTTCCATGTGCGGAAAAGATTAAAGACAAAATATTGACCACGGCTCCCGGATCCTACTTAGAAACCATTGCTGCAGGGAGATTAATGATTCGAAAAGGGACGAAAAGAAATTAACATCGTGATGAAGACATCTGCATTTTTATGAAGACTTTTATTAACTTTCAGGATGCCTGTGATGGTGGTTCATTAAAATCAGGGAACCGGCTTAATTAAAATGTTTTCGCTCAACCACGATGATGGCACTAATATCTCAGAATGATATGATGTTTTAATCTGTCCTTCGCTCCTCTCTGCCCCTATCAATACTACCGAGAACAAATCAAATGCTATTTTCATCCAAATACATGCGCATATTCGCGATGCAAGAGCAACATTGTTTTAATCAATAATACGTAATTCTAAACAGACAAAGACAGTTTGTCGGTTATCTTACTTACTGCCGGAAGACGATAATACACGTGTGAAATGCTTTATTCAACTGCCTGATGACTTTAGCGTAGATACGAAAAGTCTGATAGATTTATTGGAAACACATGTGACTTAGCTTTCAATTGTTTGCTTTGTTGCTTCGTTTGCTTTGATAGATCATAATAGATCACATAGCACAAATCATTTCCTACTAAAAGTACTTTGCAGAATTAAGATAATCCTAAATTATACAACCAATTTAATTAAAACATTTTAGTATTAACATTATTGTAAAATAATATAAAATAAAACACGTTAATTTATTTTTACTGATATAAAATTATTTTTAAAATACAAATTTACTTTAATATAAAAGCATAAGAATGTAAGATGCTTTTCTTGTGTATGTATAAAATAATAAAAATTGCATTACAGTACGAGATATTATAATAAATTTATCATTGATAGAAACATTTTAATTATTACGCGAATTACCATGATGCTAATGATAACACAATGTGCACTTTGTACACAATGAAAAAAAATAATGCAAAAAATATAATTATAAAAATATAAAGAGAGCTATAATTTGAATTCTTAATATCCGCGATGATTTCGCAAATTAATATAATAAAGCTCAAATAGTAAAGAAATTTTAACAAATCGTCGATTAGAAATATTGAATTCATTATAAGAGCAATCAATAAATATTAAATTATATAAAATTAATTAGTACTTTCTGTTTAATTCAGTTTAATTAGAATACTTTCTAATTAAATATCACGATGCTGCTTATAATTTGCATCCTCTGTTATTTAAATTTCTATTTTAAATAAATAAACCTTGTAGAACATCAACTACGTTATATGAAATAGCCATCAAGTACAAGCTATTAATTGCACGAGTTATTTAGTCACAGAACTAATTATAGTAAGTTTAGACAGCGAGCTCATTTGTTATCTTCTGATATTTGATAATTAAATTTCAAAAGAGAATGATGGAACAAAACATGGTCTCGTGCCGCTACCTGTTCGCTCGAGTCTCAACATGCTAATGATAGCAAGGTAATAATAATATACTATATGTGCGTGCTCACGCATTTTATACAGGAGCCGAACATCAGTACATTTTAAAAAATTTATAACCAATTTTTTTGCAAATCAAAATATTCAATGAGTTGTAAAACATACGTATACTTTTTATATTTATTCATATAATCAATTGTAATAATATAATCAGTTTTAATGAGTGAGCTAATCAAACATTAGAACTAATTAGAGCTAACATTTATTTAAAAAATTATATGTATTTTACTATCAATATGATCAAATTAATTAATTGAATTATTATAATTTATACGCAAAGATTTCGTAATATTATTAGCCAATTTCAATCACGTATCGAAAATAATCAAAAAATAATTTCGGTAATATGAATTTCGAAATAAATAATTAAATTTCACAACTCGAAAATTATTGTAGTTTTATCATTTTCTATTTTATACTTATTTCTTTTGTCGTTTTTAATTAATCTTTTAACTATTGAAGTGTTGTACGATAATTGTGAAATACTTTGTATAAATACGTAAAAGAGAAAGATTTCAAAACAAGAAAGCATTATAATGAGAAGTTTCCGTAGATCTTGAAAAAATACATGGCGACATTTACGCAGCTCTCTTTCAGTTCCTCTTTCTGTTTCTCTTTCGCAGATTTCTTCTCAGGTACGTGATCACATCACACGTATGCATCACACGTGCACACCGTACATGCGTGCATTGGCGACAAGAAACCAGTCTTCCCGACAATTTTTGCAACGATAAAACGACTAACGTCTTCGTGGAATCGACAGGACCGTACACGCACATCCGCTCTTCTTTGGTAGAAAAATACCTTCCGCATGCTCTTTTTAACTCTTGCTGTCGCGCATATACACACTTTATTCATTATAAACTTTTAAAAACTTATACACAATTGTATACAAAATATTAATACAAAATGTCATTTTGTTGTTGTCGCTTAATTTTATTATTAATTAATAAAAGCCATTTTTAATTCAAAACATTGACCTGTCTTACATATGTTTTTACATTCGAATTTTTATATCGGATAATTCTGTTTTAATAATAATTCTCTAAATATTTCAATGTTTTTAATTATTGATGCGCTTCAGAGTTAAAAATACTCAAAAACTATCTACTGCGATAAGCAAATCTCCAATTAACAGTATAATACAGCATATTATATAACTTGGAATATTTTAAAATTCGTGTACTGTTATATTTTTTAATATATGTATATTTATTATACTTATCTACTGTGCTGACAAAAATTTACTACATCATGCTTACCTTTCAGGACACAAAAAGCCTCTCCGGTGTTTGTTTCCGATCCACGCGACGTTATTCTCACCCCTAAATATGAATTCGCGTTCAATCTCACGAAGCGCGCGCACTCGGGCTCGAAATCCGCAACTTCAGACTGTAACGAGAAGAGCAAGTGCCGCGTGTCGTCGTCCAAGTTGGAGTTTCTACGTGCTTTACCAGCCGTAAGCTCGATTTCGTTTCACCGCAGCGAAAGGATCTCCCCAATGTCGACGCACACACGACGGCGTGATAATGGAATTTCATTGCGTGCCGTATCAATAACGCGTTTACAAACTCGGCGTAGCGTCGGTCGACGCGACTTGGCCGCCTCTGGCCTCGAGAATCTTCGGCCGNCTCCGTGAGCGCTCGGACGCGCCGCGCCGCGCTGAGCAGTCAAGCGGTGCGCGGCGCGCGCCGTCTCTCTCTCATCCCTGCGTATTCTTGGCGCGACCGGCGTGAAGGCAGCTTCGCGCGCGCACTGCAAAACGCTGGCGAGGGTGGCCGACCGCGAAGACGCGTTTCGCGTACCGCTCCGTTCCGTCGTAAGTCTTTACTCCGTCGTCGTAAATGTTTGCCGCGCGTCACGTGCGCGGCCCCGCGACGTTTTCGTCGGTAGCGCGAGTGCGTCCGTTCCTCTCGACGCGCAGTGCCCGTGTCATCGTTCGATCACGCTTGAACGTGAGCGATTGAATCACGCTGAGCGAGTGAATCAAAGCGCGCCGTCGCACGTACTGCGAAATTCTCGAGAGGGCTCGAAATTGAGGAGTGCTCACACACAAACATCCTCGATCGCGCATTTCGTCGCGCGATGTCTCGGCTGTGAAACCGCGACCGCGCGTCATCGCGAAGTTGCAGCGCCTTGAAGTGAGAAACTGTTGACCGCGCGTCGCGATCGCTTAATGTGAGATCGACGCGGAGTTGAGAGATTCGCGCCTCGGTTGACAGTGTACGGTGGTGCTGGTGCAAGTGGATATGCGTCGCTAATTGTTGTGAGGGTGCCCACGGAGTTTTCTCGATCTCCCTGGATCGCGAGGGCGCAGGATGGATGTCAAAGTCCTTTGGATTTCCATACTCTTCACGGTGGCGTACGTCGACGGAGCGAATGTCACCCAAGAAGAAAGAGGTACGTGCACTTAATATTCCATAACGACATGAATTCTGAAAGTAATGTCGCAGTCGTCGCGCTAATTTTTATAACACGAATCGATGTGTCTTGAGGTATTTCGATATAAAAAATTGATTTATTTATATCCCTTGGAAGTAATGTTTATTTATATTTCCAAATGGCAAAATATTTTATTAAAATTTTTGTATTTTATACAGGGTGTCTGAAATAAAAGTTCTCACACGAAAGTTGATGGTAAATCGGGTCAAACCGAGAAGAAAAGTCATGTACCATTTGACAAAATTCGCAATAGTTATTGAATTATTAATGATTAAAAATCGCCGTATTAGCCCGACCTATACCGCCGAATGCAAGCGCGTGGAGAGATGTGATCGTCCAGCATCATTGTTACCAAGATCGCGAGGAGTTGTTTGGCAAAAAACAGGGGGACAGTCGCAGCTCAAATCGCCTTTTTAGGCCGTTTTGTCGCGTGTAGTAAACAACTTCTCGCTATCTTGATAGCAATGACGCTTGGCAATCGTATCTCTCCGCGCTTGTATTCGGCGGTAGGCCGAGCTAATACGGAGATTTTTAATCAATAATAATTCAATAACTATTGCGAATTTTGTAAAATGGTACATACATGACTTTTCTTCTCGATTTGACCCGATCTACCACCAACTTTCGTGTGAGAACTTTTATTTCAGACACCCTGTATATTTTATATATTTTTGTATCATATTATTAAAAAATGCATTTTATTAAACATCGAATTTGTAAAGATTCCGCGCGACGACTGAAGGATTAAATTGTTAAGGTTGTGTGTATGTGTGTGCTTGAAAAATTTATGCTTGAAATATCGATATCGAAGAGATATTCTCACAAAAATTACAAGCGGAGTATATTCTCTCAAGTACATCAAATCAAATTGGCAGTTAAACAAATCTGCAAAATAAATAATATTTATTGTGTGAACCAAAGAATATCTCGATCAGTTAGAAGACGATTTGTTGAGGGTTTGTAAAGTTAGCACTCCAAAATGCGAATTTTTACAAAATTAATATGATATTCAATAATTGTTATTTATTTAAAAAAAATTAAAAATATCTCGCGAAGCAAGTTGCTAATAACAATTCGATAAAGAAATTTTAAAAGATTATTTAATTTCATTGAACTCAATATAATATAATATCCTTGAAAAGTATATATAATATCTGATCTTCAAAAAGAATAGCCTCCGTTATCTTTCACGTACTCAAATTTTTAATGAAAAACTGATAATAAATAAAGACCGCGAATAAAATTCTTATTGATTAAAAATGGAATTTTACTTTAATACGTTTTTCGTATTTGTCCATATCTGGTATATAATAAATGCTCCAATAAGCTTTAAGATTAATAATTAAATTAATTATCAATTTAATTACGTGACTATTCAGCTTTAATTGAAGACGTTTAATTGAAAATTGACAATAACAACGCGTGGTTTAAAATGTCACACGAAAAATATTATTAGGCATGATCCAACATATGTTGGCATATTCTTTATTTACATGATCGTAATCATAACAACCACTTAATATGCTTTAAGATAAAATTACTCGAAACGTTATTTTATTATCTTAAATGCGAGAGTACTTATCTTAATATTATTTTGATCTCGGTGAATTTATTTATCCACCCGTTCCGCAAATCCACCTGTTCCGCTCAGCTGTAGGCACATTTTAGTTACGCAAACTTTAATGCTTTTAATCACACTTTCTCAACTCATTCTTGATTCAACTAACTGAATGCCCGTCGCGCTCCCAAGCTCACGATTTTTGCAACAGAGTGCACCGTAACAGCAAAAAAAACGTGCTTCATCACGAAGTACAATATACAATGAATATCTTATCTGAATGAAAAATAAAAATATTTCTTTATACGCAATATTTTTAGATTAATCTTGTTATTCGTTATGCTTATCAAAATTCTTAAAATTTTATAGAAATTACTAGTACGCAAATGCAGATATTTATTTAGGAAAGAAACGCCTTTTAAAGCTAATTTAACAACGTGACGTGTAATTGTTTTATTACATGTTATGCAAAAAAATTAACGAAACGCAGTTCGCTTCACCTGTGCGTTTCCCATTTGTACTGGCGAAATTATCGCTCGGCAGATAAGAAATTGCGTATCTCGGCACTATGATAAGAATAAGCAGACTGCCCTTACACGATAAGCAAATCAGAAGGAACCGCCGACGAGGCTTGGATAAAAATCCCCTCCATCTTTGTTTCTACGAATAAGAGATAAAAGCGATACTTGCCATGAGAACAGTGGCTGAATAAAGAGACGAGTAAGGTGTCTTATTTTCGCGTGCAGATAACACCGTTTTTATTTCTGCCTGCAATTGATAAAGGACTGAGATAATGCCGTAAATCTCCTGTGCAAAAAAAGACTAAACATGAGAGACTAAACACTAAAACTAACGAGACACAATAAAAGAGGAGAAAGAAGGAGTACGATTTACTTATTTTTGTGCCAAAAATGCGGTGGCGTTTCTCAATGTAGTCTCTTTCTCTTTTTCTCTCTCTTTCTTTCTCTCACGTATAGCAAGACGCCACGAGTTAAATATATCTTGTTAAATGGTTAATTAGGCCTTAGTCAGTTCGGTTCATCCAGAGCACCCGCGTAAGAACGAGGCCAATGGTACGACACTGTTCGCTGGAACTTTCGTTAAAGCAGCAATATCGTTGCGAAAAGGATACGGAGATAAGACATTGCAAATGTCTTTCTACGGAACCTTTTAACACAAATTCGTTTATGGAAAAACATTTTTTGTTGTTTTAAAGCTTCAAAATTTTAATACACTTTGAAAATACTTACATCTTTTTCATAAAATGTACATTTCTCCAATTTTTCGAACGTATTAAATAATTTTTAAAAAATTGTGTTTAAAAGAATTTTGTTGGAATATTTAAATGATAATTTAATTAATAATTTTTAAATAATAAAAATGTTATTAAAAATGTGATTTTCTAATTTAAATGCTACAGACACTTGTTAAAAATTAACGACTTTATAAATCCTGTGCTATGCTTAAAGTACGTAAATGCGATATAATGATTCCCTTTGTATATTTTTTTCAACTAGATTAATTATCGAAAATTAATACAATTCTTTTTCTCAGTAAGAATATATCTCATATATTTCAAGTAGATTGTTATATGACATAATTTAAAAAGAGGAAATGTTAGGAGATTAAAGAATTTTTAGCAGCGTATTTCTGATATAACAGAATTTTGCGTAAATAATTAAACAGAAAATCATGTTAAAAATAATGAGCTAGCATAGAATTATAAAATTCGACCTAGTTTCATTTGCACGCGATTAATTTGGACATAAAACTCACGTTTCTGCATGACATAGTACTGTTGCTCTACTTGCACAAGTGATGCCTTTGATTTCGCTTTATTCCTGGTTTTTCGAAACGATATGTGTATACTTACGCAGTTCGGATCTATGTGAATATTTCACGTAATATTACATTGAAGCAACAAATAATGAATATTTAATTTTTATTTCGTGCTTTATATTTACAAAATAATGCATGCTCGAGTACTGAACTGAAATGTAGAACATTAGATATTTACAAAACAGTGCATGTGCAAGTATAGAACTGAGACATAAGAACACTAAAAAATAATAATTATATTATTTTATATTTATTCTTATTTTATTTTATGTTCATTTTTACTTTATTTTATTTTTTACGAGAAAATCGTTATAAAAGCAGATTCCATGCTCGATTGCACTGTATAATAGATACTGAATATGTAAGTAATGAAAAACTTTGATATTGAGCGTAGCACAAGAACACTTCTTGATGTATTAGCAAAATTTTTCCACATACGTTTTGTTTCAATTGCATTTTCCCTTTGAGCTACCTTTGAACAAAGCTGTCATTGGCAAACTCCTTAGTTTCTTCAACAAACATCGTTACTGCTGCTTGAAGTACGCGCGCAGCGTTCCAACAACTTCAAACTTACGACGTCGAGTCTCTCGATGTAAAGGCAAGATGATAAAAGTTCATAAAAATGCGCCGCCAAATAGGGAAGCTGGACGGCCGCAGTTGAAAATTATGCGGTAATTCTTCATTGAATTCTTTGGCGCAGTATCGCTTGGCTGAAAAAGCAGACCGCGGTGGAAGCAAGAACACGTTCCCCCGCGTTCTTGAGGCGACGTCTGTCCTTTCCTCTGCCTTTACTGCACGGAGAAAAGACATAGAGGAGCGGTAACCAGCCAAGCATAAAGCAGTGGCTCGAATCGAACTCCGCAGTCTTGCGTGGCGTAGGAACAACCCAAACATATCTTATGTTAGGAATATACAGGTGCGATTATCCCGTCTCGGTTATCTTGCGCAGAGCACACGAAACTTGAAAACAATGATCGTACAAATTAATGAAAATTATAATTTAGTTAAAAGTTGGAATTGTAATATAATTATTAAAAAACAAATCTAAAAGAAATGTTAAAATTTCTGAAATTCGAAAATTCATTATCGCAAAACGTTATTACACTAAAATTTCTCAGTTTTGAAATATTTTTATTCTGGCACGAATGTTTTTCTTGTAACATGCGCTATTTCTTTTTTCTTATATT
The DNA here is from genome assembly GCA_021460005.1 of Tetramorium alpestre. Classification (NCBI taxonomy): domain Eukaryota; kingdom Metazoa; phylum Arthropoda; class Insecta; order Hymenoptera; family Formicidae; genus Tetramorium; species Tetramorium alpestre. The sequence goes on along the minus strand of JAJVSH010000016.1, from coordinate 213,245 downwards.
TTTTTTTTTCAAATAAGTAGTGTGATAATTAACTAGCTTCTGATGTAGCACGTGATTATTTGATGACTTGACATGAGTAACAGCTTCATTCTCTGAGAGTGTGACTCTCAAGTGTGTATCTGACATATTTATCAGATTTGATTCATTAATTTAGTTAGTGGTAAATTTATCTGAATTATTGCAATTTTAATTTTTGACATTATCGTACTGATTATGATATAAATCGGTATGAGATCGGAATGATGTTCCCACGAATCGATAACGAGCAAGGATGCAAGGGAACGAACCCGGGTCAACACCACTTGAACCGATGTCGATGATGACGATCGCGACGGATGACGCATCAGTCCGCGAATGATCTTGCGCGATGTGTGATATAGGGAGTGATTTAAACACTGCTGTATCTAATTTTACATTGAAAATACTTTCTTTCCATCTTGTTGTTTGTCACTTAAATCCATTACTTTATTGAACATAATTATAATGTAAAACATTATATCTATTTTCTTTTTAATATATAAAAATACAAAGAAAAAAGAAAGAAAGAGAAAGAAACAAAGAGAAATAGAGAGAGAAAGAGAGAAAGGGAGAGGGAGAGAGAGAGAGATTTATCTGACAATGAGAAATTATGATTTGATATAACGACGTTTGCGATGGATATTCCTACTAGTTTCTCTTCTTAAAATTCGCATTGAGATATGTGATGAGGCAACACATCGTAGAAAATAATCGTGAGTGCGATTTATCGTGAAGGAACTTTAGTAGCATTGAATGTTCAGCAATTGAGCTATCTCTGCCGGTGCAGCGGCAACAGCAGAAGCAATCAGGGTCGAGTGACAATGCATTCACCTCGTGCTTTGAGTACATTTTACTTCGTATATTGTCTCGCATCGTTTCTACCTATCCTTCATCTTCTTATTTCCTTTTTTCTATTTGGTAAAATCTATTTTGATGGAAAATATTTTTAATAATGACGAAAAAGTAATACATACATATTACATACATAGTGATTTGTCTTTCTCGATCTTCTTAATTAAAAAAAGTATTAGAAATTTCAAAATATCTATCGAACAAAAATGATCTTATTGTTAGTCGATAGATCTAGACTTTATTGTTATTGATTGTCAATCTAGCAGACGTGTCAAGGAAATAGTTATTAGTTACAATTGCTAGAAAGATTTATGGACACGGTCTTCCGGAACCACGTGTCTAGCGAGCGAAAAAGGGGCTCGAAGTAACTCACGTCCAATTACAAGGAACGCATTCACAACCGCGTATGGACGCGAGTCTAAGCGTGCGTAATTGTTTAATGGCTTAATGAAATGATACACCCGCCGAATCTAAGCGCGCACAAAAAGCCAATTGTGCACCACCGGCATTCCACGATTAGCACAACTTACAAGTGCCATGCAGTCTCCGCGACGTGACGGGCGCACGAAGAGACGCTTCACACGCGCATAATTTAGTACGCCGCGCGCGCGAAATTATGCGCATGGGAAGTATTTTCCTCTGAGAACGGACATTTTCCTTGCGCACACGCGTACTTACACCCTGCTATCGATGAGAACGTTGCGGCAGCATAATATAATTGAATCAGCAAGTAGGAGAAAAGTATTTATACCATAACACTGTTGTATAAAATTATTTTACACGATACGTTTTCAATACATAAAATTCTGTCTGAGTAGGAAAAACACGTCTGTTTAATTATTACATTCATATTAAAGTGTAAGGAGAAACATGTAATTAAACAAAAAAAGTATAAGAGGGATATCCTTCTTAGCTTCTAAAGTCTTTTTTAAAAGACAAAATTAAATTATCTCTTGTCAGTACAAAAGTAAAAATATTTCTACCGCATATCTATGTCCATTGTGTATCATATATCAATGTTTCATAATTTATGCGAATACTAGAATATAAAGAAAAATATTATCGATGCCACGCTGTCGAGGAATTCCGAGTGGAAAAACCAGTTTAGAGCAAAAATGGATATCCAGCTGTGAGAATTGAAGAGGGCTAGCCCACCTTTCTATTCATATCGTCTCTTTCGATTTTCAAAAAAATTCCAAAGCCATTTAAAGTATGATTGAGTCAGCTTATTCGTCAAAATAACTTAGATTAATTGTTTAAATTGTTAAAATTGTTCGCATAATGTGCATTTAAAAAAAAAAGTAAAAAAACTTTTAATTTTCTTATTTTTTTTTAAACGGGAAATGCAAAATGGTAAAATGCATAATTACAGTTTTACCTTTAATACAGATTTCTTATTTAAATTACATTCAAATTTTTATTTTCTTCGTTGTTTGTAGAAATACAAAAACTCCAAATATGCGTACAACATATTCTGTAGGAAATTAGAATTTATAGATTTTATATGATTACTTATATTTTTTGTTATATTATCGAGGCAACGTTTATCTTAAATTTATATAGGAGAAGGGAACTTGTGTAAAAATTATATCTTTTATGCAAGAGATTTTTCCCATATGCATGTTTATAAATCGACACGAATTCTACGCACAAATGCGACCATACTTACGTATATGTGAAATTGGATCTGAGATTAAAGTCATTCTTTTTCTTTCTTTTTCGCGTATCTCATCCACGTGTAAAGAAACGCGCGAAACATTTTACAGATTCTCACGCCTAGCGAATTCCGCTTCCGACAATCAATTAGAAAGATGTCACATGTTATTTCCTACTTTCCTTTGCATTATTATTTAGATGCTGGCAAAAATACTAGATGATAAACATAAAATAATGAATGCCTAAGAAAAATGAATATTTATATTGATAAAAATATACATTCTCAATTAAATATCTTCATGTTTTGATCCATTAACAGTATATTTCATAATACACTTTATTCTTTATTAATTAATAATTAAAAATATAATAATTTTATTAAAATAAAAATCTAATAAAAAGTCTATTCCTAAAATCTGTACAGTTAAATCGAAGGATTTTTAATAGGAGAAAGATTCTTGTTGATATTGATTAATATTCAATATTACGTAAAAGCTGTGTGCAAAATTATTATTTTTTTAAATCGTTCTGTGGTCTTTGTAGTCAAGTAACCGTCATTCAATCGCGTCGTGAGCATTCGAATGCGAAAGAATACTGAAGCTGTTGCATCCGATCGCAGCGGAAATCGGAACGCGTGCATGCGCCGAGTCGAGTCGAGTCGTTGTNGCAGTCGGCGATGAAGTTCAAAGACTCGCGGCATTCATTCGGTCTGAAAGAGTGCAGCGGATCCTGACTGCGAGGATCCCCCTTTCATTACCGAGTATTGAAGTTCAACGACACTGCCCTCGATGCGTAATCCCGAAGACGACATTCAACAACATGTCCAGTATAGATCTCAAGGAGCGTGTCTCAAGGAACATGGCCACAGCTCGAGGGTCACTAGCAGGAAAGGATTTGTAGTCTTCTCGTTGACATTAGCGTATCATAGACGTTGTTAAAATAGAATACGCTTTTAGAACCCGTACAAACATTGCTGCGTTACAAAAGCTACTTTCGTGTCTTAAATAGACAACGTTCTTTGTAAATCTTAATGTCATTCTAAGATATTTATTGTGCTCCCTATTTTCTGGCTCTATTAGGAACGCATCAATTTTCTGGTGCTTATTTCATCATTCCTTCAAATATCGATCGTTTAATTTCTCTTTTCTAATAACGTCAAATATTTTTAATAATTGACGTATAACGTGGAATAATTCTAAAAGAACAACATAAACTACAATTACATTCTAAAAACTGAAAATTTATAATAGTTTAATCATCATTACTTAATGTTAACTATATAGGTTCGTTTAAGCATCATGCTCATGTATCTTCGATTATAAATTCCCAGTTTCTAGTTAAACTTCTTTCGTAATAAAGGAAGGAAGAGAAAGGAATAATTTCTTTGACGACTATGGCAACGCGAGAAGCCTCCTTGAGACGAGTGAATTCGACCAATAATACATAGTGACTTAACACTAGTAGCACTTGGTGTGCCTCGGGTGCGAAGTGAGCATAACTGCGAGACGGTGGAGTTTAATTGAGGTTGATGAGGGGGGCGCTCGTATTGGCCCGGAATTCAATGCCGCGATGATGTTTCTTGCTCGCAACGAGACGACGTCTTGAACGGAATGCTTCGGGAAAATCGATGAAATTGTCTGCTCACCGAGATATCCAGGTGACAAAGACGAGACGAACCAATCGTTACAAATAAAGAACTTACTGTAAGATGACTCTGTTATCGATGAATTCATGAAACTTATTCAACAACATTATAAACTTTGAATCGAGCAACTTTGACTTACGCGTTTAAAAATACAAGTTCGTAAAGCGTTATTTTTATGAAGATATATACATACTGTACATCAATTGCTTTATTCATCTAAACCTTATAAAGAAATCTTTCAAACATTAAGCAAATTTATATCTTTGTTAAGCAAAATTATGTTTCAATTGTAAACTAAAATCAAATCAAAATTAAATTAGAAAACGTCTCTGTATTGCAGATATATGCTCTTATAGAATCTAATTATTATTAAAAAACTTTTTCATAATCTATGGGATCTCAGCACTCTATATAAATTTCATGAAATTTTATATTAAAAGTTTTAAATTTTATTTAAAAACGTATGGAATAATGCGTATTGCTTAGTGGATAAGATGTCTCTGATAGCGCAGCATTCCTCAGTTGTTATTTAAATGCTCGTCTTACGGTGTCTATAGGTACTTCTTATCAAGCGCGTTTTGTATAAGGCTCGTACGATGCTCGCTCTTTGAATGGAGGCGTTCCAACTACTTCGACAATCGAGTTGTCAGCATCCTGTCTCTGAAGCTACATATCTATTTATATGTGCAATGAGGAAGTTGCAAGAATGTATCTTTTCGCATGCGTGGGTAGTCGTAATAGAAAAGTATAATTAGTAAAAACCCAAATAAATATAGCGAATCTTTACAAAAAATAATATTACGAATTTTTTTAATCTGTCATTGAATTACAATGATTATATGTATAACGGTGTTTACATTAACTATCGTGATAACATAAATTTTGCAAAACACGTATTCTAGACTTACTCGAAAAGCAGATTAATGGTATATTCCTTCATATTGTTTGAAGATATGCGTGATACTTAATATTTAAATAACACATAACTAAACACTTAACATTTGAAAACTAACAATTTCTGCCGAACTGTAGATATTGACAGAGATCGCTTATTCCTACGTTACTAAAGTTACAGAAGGTTCAATTACGCTTCTCGTATTTCTCGCTTGATAGTCTAATTCGAGCTCTAGGCTAGAAATAGCTGATATCGCCCACAGATAGAAATATGACGACAGAAGCGTTTGAAACGCACGTGTCCCAGTGACATATCAGCGATAAATCGATTCGCTGATTTTTCATCCCCGATATTTCCCAACCACGCGAAAGCCAATCGAGTGATCTCATTTAGTCGATCTTCTAACGAGATTTCACATCCGAGTCTCCTCTCAAGCATGAACCTGCTCAGTGAGTTCGTAAACCGAGAGCAGGCTGCACCATGCCATGCATGCCATAAAATCGCAACGGCGTCAAACAGCGCAAAAAGACCGCGGCAGAATCTCTCTCTCTCTCTCCCCCTCATTCCCCTTTTTTCACTCCAACTCTTTTTCTCCCTCATACACGGAGGACATTCACGGGTTTTCGTCGTGGAATCGGGTTCTGAGGACGCGCGCGGCCAGCACATGGTTCCAAGTTGCGTGCCGCGGTTACGGAGCAAGAACCTCCCCCTCGCCGGGAGGAACGTGCACGTTTCGCGTTCATCCTCCTCTGCTACCTTCGACATTCTTCCCGACCCCGCGCACACCCCGTCCCCTATTCCATTCAGGCATAATAACCGTGCAGTTTCCCAGCGCGTCTTCAATGGGCGAAGATTGCATGCTACGAGGCCTCGAGCCGGTCCTCCTCGTCCTCTCCCTCACCGCGTCGCTTCTACTCTCCTGCTCTTTCTCTTTCTCTCGTCCTTTTTTTCTTCTCCCTCTTTCTATACAGCTCTCTTTCTCCCGCTCACTTCTCTGAACGCAAGTCTTTCTTCGTCTTCTTCCTGCATCTTTCTTCTGTCTTGATCTCCACCTCTTTCTCTCCTAGTCTCCTTCTGTCCGCGGTGTCCGTTCTCCATTCTCGCAGAGACTCGCGATGGACATGCCTCCCGAACACGCGAAAATAATTTTATTCCCTGTTCTGCTACTCAGGATCTGCAAATTGTGTTGAATGAATCAATGCGCAAATATATTTTTTGTACTTGTAAATTCATAACCAGTTTTATGATATATACATTATATGTCATATATATTTACTTATTTATGAAAAAGAAAGAGAGAGAGAGGGAGAGGAGAAAAATAGGTGAATGTCCGTATTAATGAGAGAAACTCATTGAATAATTTCGAGAAACTAATTAAAATAAGTATTAAAAGTATACAATTATTAAATTTCATGTAGAAATTTAGATTAGTGTTCAATAGTTATTATCAAGTAATTAGATTAGAATATTTGTTATTTTTTTTATATTTTGCATAATTTGATTTCCAATATCAAATAAAATTTTAATCCAATAATCTGTGTACATATAATATCTATATGTATAATATCTATATGCATTATATATGTATATACTGCATGACAATAATAATTATTGACATACGTAAATTACGCACAATTCGTTTTTTTTTCTCTTATGTATGTGAATCCACAAATACGAGATACTTTGGACTAACATTATGAGAACATAGAATGTATAGCATATGAGAAAATATCTCGAGGCTTGCCTTTTTCTCACGTGTACTTCGCATCTCGTCACGCGAATTTAAAGACGTTCTATTCCCAGGTACGAAGGTACGAACCATTACGGTAGTCCGGAATGCAACCTTCCTATTTATTTTCTCGGTTGTCTTTCCGTCACGGATTATTATCTTATCTTATATTATAATACCTTCAAATATTTTTAGGAAACAATTCTATTCATTTTTTCTTCCTTTTTTAAAACATTTTATTTTTCGACTTTATAAAGATTAACCGAAAATTTCAAATTTATCTATTTCTGATCAATTTATTTAAAATAAATTATCTAGTAATATTCAGTAATTTCAAATAATATTTCTTTGTTATGCACTGAAATATCTACTAATACGTTTATTTCTACAATTGATAAAGAAATCATATTATCCCACCATGTAAGGAAATGCTTTGCTATATCGCGACGTTTGTACATAAAATTGCCAAGTATCCGCGCATCGAAAGGATAAAGAACGCGAGGCGCACCTGTTCTTACGCTTCAATAAGCGGCGGGATCGAAGGGTTATGTCTCGCGAACAGGGTCTCTTCTTGACCAAATGAGGCAACTAGTTTGAAAGAAAACAGCCCAGATATGTCTCAGGGGAATCAAGCGTTCATCCAAAGCGGGACTCGATGTCGCGAACTCATGAGCGTTGAGACTGAGGTGAATGTACACATGTCGACGGTCAGACTGGACGAACAAGTGAACTTAAGCTCTCATTTCTCAACAAATCTCTGATGTATTGATTTAATCGGACTAATGACATTAATTTTATTCGATCAATTTCTCTTAAATTATAGCTGAACTAAACAATTATTCAATTTTGGATATAATACCACAAAGAGAAATTAAATAAATTTTTTTTATTTTTATACATATTTTTATTGAGAGAAATGTTAAATGTTTAAAAAAATTAAATTAAAGAATAGATATTTTCAATTTGCTTCTAATGGCGCACTTTTTGAAACTAAATAATACTCTTTTTAGTTATTTTTTGTATTTAAATAAAGTAAAAGTTTGGCCTTGTAAATTGCTATTACAGAGAGTGGTATATTATTTTAATTTAGTATCTTAATTTTTCGCTTGAAACTTCTGCGCAAGGACACAGTATTTACGTCATTAGAAATAGACTTGAGATAGAATATGATTATACAACATGGTATTTAGCACAAAGGTGAAGTGAATTATAGTATTAATAATTAATGACATATTAACGATCTGCAATCACCATATATATATATATATATATATATATGTATATATATGATAACGATTGAACCTATTAATGCAAATTACTACGACAAAATTGCCTCTGTTGCAAACGCAATGATAAATATTTACGATTCCTTGCTTTTACTATGTGAACTAAAGTATAATTTGCAATCTATAATTAATATAATATATTTGAATAACTCTTAAGGAGAGTAGGAAACGAATAGTAATTAGGCTAATTAAATATTGCCATACATCCGTTAATTTTGCAGATATATTTAATTATAAATGTAAATTTATTAATTATAAAGAAAATATACGTAGACTTATACGTAAGTATTTAATTATAAATGTAAATTTATTAATTATAAAGAAGATATACGTAGACTTATACGTAAGACGTATATTTCTGTAAAATTATCAATTTTGAAAATTTTGATATCGACTATAATATAGTTTTAGTTTTTTAATGATTGCCCCTTAAAAATCTCACCAATTATTTTTAATGATAATACATGTTAAATACCGTGAAAATTATTGGTAATTGACTTTATTTAAATTATTAAAAATACATGAAATAAATGCACTATAATATTAATAATTTTGTAAATTATAATATACATTGAAATATTAATCTAAAATAATAATAAGCTTTGTTTTAACCTGGTGAACTAAAACCTCATAAAATATTCTTTACAACCTTTACAATATACATTTGATTTTTTATAATTTTCATTCGAGCTAGTTACTTATTTCACATATGTTGTTCTTTGAATACGAATTCGGATATATTTTTCAGTGTAACTATGCACATAATATAATATATTTGGGAAACGGTATGCTTCGATCGAATGACCTCATAGAAAATCCAAACTAGTATTGTTACCCCAACTGTGGAGAATGTCTATGCGTTGGTGGACGAGACAGGGGGTCAAAGAGGGATAAAGGACACTGAAAGATTCGGTTACCTGTAGGATCGCGACACTCAGGTATTGCATTGTTAAATCGCCGTCGGGATGAACCACCATGATTCCATAGTGCCTATTAGATAGAAAGGTAGAGAAAAACGGCGAACTGAGATTTAACTCACGAGGTAGTAGCTGAGACAAAAATTTATCTTAACGTTGACCAAAAGTAACACTATAAAGAAGGAACTGCGTTGACATATAGTTAATCTATATACGCTTTGTGCTAGACCGCTTAGCTGAAAAATTAAAACTTTTTTCAGCGAAAAAGTGAAATTGTAAAATATTTAAGCTAGGATAATACAGCGATCTAAAAAGACAAATAAATCAAATAGCCTATCATTGCAATTTGAATAAAATAGGATTCCTAAACTCTGCGATATACGCTAATATTTCTAAATAACGGTTTCGAAAATATTTGATATTTCAATTCAATAATTGATATTACCTATAAATATTATATAGAGAACATTAAATTTTAAATAGTTAAATTGAAACTAAACAGAAATAACAAAAAATAAAGTTGGAATTAAAAGTGACGCAATCCGAAATATATAATATTTCGTAGATAATATTAATATTTAACACTAAAATATTTAATTTCTAAAATCAGTATAATAGAGTTTTAATTTGAACACAAGCTTTGATTATAATTATAAAAAGATTGCATTTAACATGAGCATTCATATTCATATTCTACATAGAGATCTTACTTTTTATTGTTGCTCGAAATACGGCCACCCATGCAGAGTGTGCTGAAATGCGTCGTGTGCGAGATACGAGTTCGTCGCCATGGCGAAACAACCACCATGGCGAGAATATAATGTTACGTTCTGGTAGCAGTTTGGTGTGTGGGAACACCGCCGAGTTGGAAGAGTGTAAGAAGAAGAGTACACTGGCTGCTCATATATAATACAATCACGGTTAAGGTACACCGTGGCTGGTCTAAAGTACACGCACGCTTGAGGAATACGATATCCCTCGATCTCGTGTCTTAAAAGTACCTTCGTTGTGAACATGTTGAAATCAAGGTGTAACTTAATCAGGCAGTAATAAATCTGTTCTTGCACCGATCACGGCGCGCATGCTGCAAAGGATATAAATATCAAATAAGAGACCTGAGATTTTTTTCACATAATGGATCGCTTCTTCCTAAAAGAGAAACGATCATAACATATATTTTTATTATAAGTACTTATCAAAATTCGTCTGCAATTCTAGTAATAGAATAGATGAGAAAAGGAAAAATTAGAATACAACATTTGACTCTTCAACCTTTTTGACTCTTCAAACTTTTATGAAAAATTAAAATTTTAGTTTTTCCAATATATAATTAAATGTGACAGCATTATATTTTCTTAAAAAAAAAAACGTATTTTTAATGCAAATACAATTTTTCCTTCTTTGACGATCAAAACAGATCTGATATCTACTGCTGGAATTTCTTTATGACGCGCCACGAAATTGTGCGTCATAATGACTCGAATCCTCATCTTTTGCCCTTCGAAACATTCTTTTTCTAAACGCTGTCGTAACTTGCGAAAACACAGTCGCACGCGAAGTTTGGCTTATACGCGGCAGGAGAGTGCGTCTATTTAAAATAAAAAAAAGTTTAGGTTCTTTGCCAGCCATGTGGGTACATTGAGCACACTTGGCAGCACCATGTAGGAGCATATGTCGCGCTTTTTATCAGACATTTTATTTTCCATCGTATTCCATCATGTCGAGAGACGCCCCTCGTTTCGTCTTCGACCGTTTAGCCCGTTTAATATAAATACGATTTATATTTTATTACTAAACTTGTTACAATATATTAAAGATTGATCAACACCGTAAATTCTATAATAGCGTGCACTTACAAAGCTTTAATAATTCTTTAAAGTCATTAACGCATCTTCAAGATATAATGAAAAATATGTAAGATTTTCCTACAACCTCTCCCTTTACTATACATATACATATATATAATTTATTATTTTTTTATATTTTTATAGTTTATTCGTGTATTTTTATTGCACAAAATAGGCGAATTTTTTAGTTTATAAATAATGAAAGAAGGAAATAGGAAATACCTTTTTGTATATACTATCTTGTAGTTTTGACATAACGGATTTCGACAGCCTTTCTATTTTTTATCAAGAGATCTAGAAATCTAATAAACGATTTTGATAAAATAACATGATGAAACGGTACTACGCGATTAACGGGCGCGCATAATATACTGCGAAACCTGGATTACTCGGCGTAAATCAATCCAAGGTTCCTGTGCTGGTCCCGTTATGGGAAAAGAAAGATGCGCTGACAGCCTGTGTGTCTTCCCGCGCTCCTTGCCGTGTGTTTTTTTCTTCCCTCTTTCATCGTGATTCTCAACGTTTGGAGATCTATATCTTTCTTTCTTTCATCGCGTTTTAATCTCTCTTATAAAGATAAAAAAAGATGCACAAATTTTTGGATAATTAACGTTCCCAAGGATAATATGTAGTGTGAATCGTCTGTCTGTAATCTCAAAAGTCGATAGCTTCATCGTACAATTCAAAGCTGCATCATTATTTGATTATTGCACTTTTAACAAGAATAACATAAATTAAAATAATAATGACTCCTCGTATGTAACATAATTACAATAAAATATTTCTTATTTATGTGATTATACTAGACTCTAAATTTATAATTTCATGATCCAACATAATTTTAATTCTAAAGATAAAATTAAACAATTAGCAAGCTACAAGTAGGAAGATTTGTGAATACCGAAAATTAATTCATTTCATTGTATTCTATTTTCAAAAATTCGCGTATACATAAATGCTCTTACATTCCTTTTACTAAGCATGTCTTTCGTGTTACGGGTATAAAAAATTAAATGCCGCATTTGTGTCGAATGAATTCTCCCCGCTAGCAGGATGACGACTGTTGTCCATTGTACAATGCGTGCACGTAAAGTATAACAATGACAACAATTACGGCATATCAGCTGATTACAGAAATAAAGTAACTCGCACACCTGGCGGTGTGTAGAACAAAATTCAAATTCGAGCATTGTAGTAGTCACACTGCCATCGTGATGCTGTAACATCAAAGAGCAAAGGGGGTATCCTCGATCATTTGCCTAAACTTTTTTTTGGATGACAGAAGTCACCAATGATGACTATGAATCTGCTCGAGTGCACTCTGTGGTCAACTACGGCAAAAAGAGACGAAAGAGAGAGAGAGAGAGAGCAAGAGGTCGACGATGCTTAGATCGTTTCTCCACCCTCGTCGCTGTTCCTCGACCTTACTGTTCCTTCTTTTTGCCTTCTTTCTCTGCGCGACGACATGAAATTCCTTTGGCGAACAGAGACTGCTCGGTCTCTGTTCGCCAGATCCCTGGTCAATGCAATCTCCGCAGTATCAAGGATGCTTTGTACGCAGGACGAATAACGAGCGGCAGATGGGTCCCTGCGTCTCGGCCTTTTAGAAAGGGCCCGCGCGGACCACTTCAAGTCGTAGTCGCGGCAGCGAATACCGACGATCAAGAAAGCGACTTGCTAGTTCACGCAGATGATCTTTTTCAGTTTTGCATGCCGTGCATAATGCATTAGGCAACAACAAATAAAACATATGTATACTGACAATTGTAATTATATTATTGTATTAGCTTGGAGAAAATGTGAACATGCAAATATGTTAAATTTTTTTTCAAAATCCGCAATAGAAACGTAATATATTTTAACAATATACACTTATATTTTTGAATTTTACTTACATATTTATTTATATATAAAAAATACATAATATTCAGATAATGTCTGGACCATTATTTATCAAAATTTTAATTTGAGATTGAGATTTAATTATGAAGATAATTATGATCGCGCGCGTAAAGAAACAATCGACTTTACATTTGTTTTAAAAAATACCATTAAAATATATAGTTAACAGTAGAAAAAATCTCTCTTTCTCGTCCTCTCTCTCTCTCTCTCTCTCTCTCAATCTTTTCTAAAGAAATAAAGTATAAAAAAAGTGTGTGCACATATATGTATACATATATATAAAATTCATATAAGTGATAAACATCGTCTTCGTCCTAACAATGTATGGAAAAGAAAAAGAGATAAGTAAAATTAAATAGCCTCTTCTTAGCTTGAGCACAATGAAATACGAAACAGTGGCACACGATGGAAGTGCGATATGGCACGCAATGATAATAATGTTAATAATTATTTTCACGAGCGACTCGCAGCATAATGGAGTGTAATTCATGGCGAAATACGCGAAATGCTTCTTCATTCTGATCCTTCGCAATTTGTCTTGCGCTTTGTTCCAATTCTGCTTGCATCGTAAATTAGATATCTGCAATATTGCTTCTTGCCGGTCGAACTCAGCGAGTTCCGCGAAGAGATAAATCGTTTATTCTATTGAAAGCAAGAAGGGTAGATTAAAAAAAGCCACACGTAGAAGATAACGTATTCATGTATTCTGTTGGATTGTAACAGTGAAGCTCATCTCGTTGCTCATTTTGCCAGTAGTATTCACACGCTGTTGCACATTTAGGAGCCAATTCATGAAGCACAAAACTTAAAAAAAAATTTCTTTTTTTATAGTATATCCGATCCGATTTTATCTGTACATACATTCAGTTTTTATAAAATTTTTCTACTTTAAAATAAAATAGAATAGTTATATAAATAATACTAATTAATTATATAAATTGTATTAAAATTATATAGTACATTCTTTGTAGTAGTTACATAAAAAACGGATTTAATAAGTAGAGCAGAAGAGATACAAGAGATATTTAATCTCAATCATCTTTTTTGATAAGTACATATATGTGATATGTGACTTGATACGTATCTGTCTTAGGGTAAAATGTAAGACAAAATTTTATTCTTGAAGAATTATCCTCAGAAAATAATTTGATTATAAATACATATATTCTTCTTCTTAAGTATTTTTAACACATTATTGTGACATTTTTTTTACAATAAAAAGTTGAGGATACTTTAAAAAGAATTAAAAAGAAGCATGGTAGCAGCAGTCTAAATAATATTTTTGAATACTTTGGAATGACATTTCCAAGTGCAATTTTCGCTCACAGTTATAAAAGTCCCAAATTGCAGCATTTTGTGAGCGCACATAAGTGGTTGTCTCGTGATGCACGAAGTACACAAAGAACGCGTACACAGTCAAAAGGTCCTCAGCCACTTTGCGGTGTCCTCTTTGGGAAAAGACGACGAATGGAATAAAAGGGCGCTTCAATTCCGTAAATATTAGGACAGGTTCGCCTAGGTAACCTTCCATAAAGGAAGGTACACAACATCTTTTACGGAAATAGCCTCTCAGCCTCTAGCTTGCAAGATTGCGTGAAAACCAATTTCTTTAAATGAGTGATTCAAATATTATTTATCCTCTTCAAATAATATTAATGTCTTTGTCATTAATTAAACCACACGTATTGGAAAAGTAGATAAAAATATGTAATTTCCGCAAATTTCAAAATAAATTTTAACAGAACATGACAAATATAATTTAAAAGATTATAATAATGTAATGTACTTCATAATATGAATCGTAAAAAATGATATTAATAACTATTTTTAGTGAATGAGTAAATCAAGCAAACTTTTTATAAAATGGAAGGTACTATAGGAAAACCAAGCATTCTCTCTCCGTGATGCACTTTCATTCATAATTGTCTTTCACGGATCGATATTCATTGATGTGTCAATTTACCTGGTTTAATATGACTCTACGTTGCCTTGATAAGTTGCGTATCGAAATACAATGCCGCGCTTTTTCTTATCAATCCACGCTCGTGCGTATTAAAATACGACCTTTGAATTCAGATACTCGTGATTCGTATCGTGATTCTACCGCTCTAACTCAATACAATTCTGAGTACTTTTTTGTATAATTAGTAGACAAATGATATTTAATTTTAAACAGAAAGATAAAGTAATTATACAGTAACGATTAATTAAGTTTTTTTTTCTCATAAAAAAATCAAATACAAGAATTTATCGAGATAGACGTACTTCATACTGATAATAGATAAGACAGACATCCGCAATTGTTTGTGTCGAACGACACTGATCTTTGTCTTGTATTTATTTATAACTTAAATCATCATCTCCAAACTCGACAAAAGATTTTCAAGGATCGATTCGTTCTCAGGCTCTCTTTTCAGCGATCCTTTAGTCGTCACGAACGAAAGTGCTCGAGTGTCGGAGCGAATGTGATTTCCCACGTACCGTTGTCAGGGTACACAATCCTTCCGCCGCCATTAAACTCGTCTCACTACTTTCGCCGACAACATAGATATATACGAATCGACTGTGAATGAACGGAAAAAAAAAAAATTACGTACTCGCTCGGTAGGTTGTTACCGCGGCGAACATTCGCGCGAACGCGATAGCTTTAAGATTAATTCGCGTCCGCCGTGCCACTTTCCGCGCGCTGTGCCGGCGGGAGGAAAAAGTACCAGGTGCACCATAGGAAACAGGCATGAATATCTAATATATAGGCGAACCCGGAAGCGAGACGAGAGGCGCACGTCCTGTTCTGAGGACTTCGTCTCTCCTTTCACGTGGTCCTCGTCTCGTGATACCTCGTGGGCACCGGCAGCTGCCGACATGGACAGCCGAGGTCGTCCTTCTGGTGTTTTAAGAAAATTTATATATCGCTCCCTCACCCATGAGCCCTGGGAAAAAATGGCTAGCTTGTCAGGATATCCACCCATTTCCTCCTCTACGATTAAAAAAAAGTACCTTTTTCCCAGGACCCGTGTGTAGACTTGCGTGGAAATTTTTCTAGCCTTAAAATGCTTCTCGGATTTCTGAGAAATACCGTTTAATATTATCATAGTAGTATTTAAAGTGCTTTATTTTTACAAGAGGAACTATCGTACGCATGAAACTCTTTACTATTTTATGATATACGATATAATATCTTATCTTGTTACAAAGTAAACATTATTATGTTATCTGATTTATATTAGCAATTTACACAAATTTTCAAAAATTCAACAAAAAGAAATTCAAAATATTAATTATAAATATAAAAAAGTGAATAATTGTCAGTTTAAATATCATTATCAATATATTTATGTATTATACATTTATAAATGACAGCATTTTTTTATAATAGAAAGAAGTTTAGGGGGGATGTGTGAAAATATAAAGCTGCTAAATATAAGTGTTCATCATGTTCTTCCAGATCCAGGAAAAAAATATCTCTAACCGCATTAGATTGCTTCGTGTTATCAGAAATAATATTATTTATGAAATAAAAAATATTAAATATTACGAAAGCAGAATCGTGTGAAAATTGAAGGAGTGCAAGAAGCTGTAAGAACATGTGTTGCGAACGATAGATCATCCAATAGGTCTATTGTGACCTTCGATCTTTACATCTGCGTAGCACATTAATAATAGAACACATCACCGGTATTCTCGATATACTGTGCTCCCCCTTTTCTCTCGCCTTTTTACGAGATTTTCTTACCTGGACCACCGACATCATCCCACGCTCGATGATGAGCAGGTGATGAGCCTCACCGACCCATCCTGAAATCAAAACCTGCGCAAGTTATGCTTTCAAAGATTTTCGGTTAGCCTAGGTCGTAATTCTTCATGCTATAATGCTGCTTTCGATTATTGTAGCATCTGCTGTTCTCACATAGATCGAAATATGCATAATAAACTATAAAGATGTCTATATGCCACACATAATTAATTTATCTGATTTCTTCTTTAAAAAATTATTTTAAAATCCAGAATTATTTAATTTCGTGATATGTATTTTGCATTTTCAATAAGTTAAACAAACAGTTATTGCACCCCTCTAATAAAACTAATTTTTATTATAATATATTGTATGAAGAGTGTTATCGACCAAAGATTAGATTGATGCAATTTCCACCGCAAGTAATCGCGTAACTTTAATGTATTAGCGGATAAGAGCCCCGAGAGCTTTGCACATTGTGCTCTTCTATCTATCTTCATCCGATATAGAGTGATGTTGATGTAGCAGGCATAGCTATATCAACACCCTTTTCTCCGACGACCACCCACGATTCAAGGATTACTTTCGCACGATAACCCCATGCATGATAACAAACGAAAGACAGTGGGCGGCTAAGCATCTCATTGTCGGTTAACAACGGGCGCAACAAACAACAACGAAGCCTTTCTCTGTGCGTTCCTTTGTTCCTCTGTGTATTAATCATTCGGCTCGTGACCACTGTGCTCGTAACTGGCAACTTATACTCACCTGCAAATGATCATGCGACACGCGATTGATTTTCCCCGTGTGGTACATCGCGATGACTGCGAGACGCGTCGAATCGAAACGCGGAGCGAAGTCGTGAAACAGACAACGCGCATTCCATTGCTCATAGTTCTTTCTTAATGACCGCATACCCGGGAGTCCTTCAGTCTCTGAGCAACAAGTGGATTACAAATGAAAGCGTTCCGAGTCTTGTTTCGATTTGCAGTGCGAATGGATGAAGGCAGATGGAATTTATATGGGATGGGATAAATGATTGATTTTGTCAAAATTAGAAATATTATTTTGCTTGTGTATACAATCGACTATATTACAAAAATTATTAAATTCAAGAATTTTATATGTAATAGAAACTTTATTTAATTGTCAAAATTTATTTAATTGTCGTTAAAAAATATTTAACGATGAAAAAATTATAGAGGAAAAGTAATCTATTTGAATTTAAATTTTAATGCAATTTCTCTTTGGGTTTACGTTTCATCTTCCAGAATGTCTAATCATAGAGACATTATTATCAGACTTCTCAAAATTATTGTTTTCATCGCTTAATGCTCGCAAAAATTATTTTCCATCTGGTTTTTATATGGTTTCAACAATGAATGAAATTCATGCGCAAAACCGAGTTTATTTGGTTCTGAATACTCAGAACCGGATTACTGCGGTGAGCTGCAATAAAGCAAACACATTCGCGTTCTTGTCACAAGACAATCGATCATTATATTCACGAGTTTGTCGACGACCGAGAAACGCTCCGGTCATTCCTTTTTTTTTCTTTTTTTAACAATGACAGCGATGGCAGCAATAATTCCAGTACTGACGCCGTGGTACCGTTTTCCGTTAGTTGAGCGAGATGGTTAAGCGAACGTCGTGGTTGTTTTGCGCTCTGCCAAGCGAGACTACCTCAAGAGAACGGCGGTGGTATTTTACCTTGTGAGATTTCGCGGAAATTTGCACCTTCGTACCCTTGCCTGATCCTTCAGGATGATCCTGACCTTCGATGTTCCTTCTTTTTCTTCAGTGTCCATCTCCCTTTCCGCTTTCATGAGAGAGGGAACTCCCTCTGCGCCATACCACTTCAAATTATATACCTGCACGGAAGACAGTCCTTCATTTACTTAACTCTGGAGAATATAATTGATTTCACGATAGTTAACTTAAAGTTTGAAATATCTTGTTCTATTTTCAAGTAGGTATTCAAGGTATTTTTTTTATATATCTCTATTGATAAAAATTAATATACCATTATGTAATAGAGTCTATATGTCTAGAAATTATTAATTCAATAACATATGCAATAATTTTATGAAACATACTTGTGTATAACTTCAAATTACATAATCTAATTATTTTGATAAAACGGGACAAATAAATTTAAATAAAAAGTTTTTTTTATTTGCATATTGTATAATAATCAATCTAAAAAGTAATAAAATTACAATTTCTTGAGCAACAAGATACAAAATAAACATATTCTACAATGTATACATTAAATTAATCTTAAGATTACTGTTTCAAATTTAAATTGCAATTTCTGTTTCTTTTTAAAGCGCTTTTGTTTATAATGGAATGCTTGCGCTTGAACATTCCCTCGTTGCAGTCGAGCGTCTAGTTTTCCGCATGGAGTTCACCTCTCTTGTGAAATCGCACTAGAGAAGGGTACCGTTACTTTGCCTCGGGAAGGAGACAGTTTCTATCGTGAGGGCGAGTAGGGATCTAACTTGTAGTCATAAACGTATAGTCGCTGTAAATAGTGTGCCGCGGGTAACCATGCGCGACTGCAATCAGATACAAAAGTCATACGTCTTTGTAACGATCAATCCAAATGATATACGCAAAGGCGACTTTAAGCTACTATTTTGAATCTAAGTTTTGTCGATCGTCCAGTATAAAGAAATAGTACTAGTTTCTATTTCTCTCTCATTTGAATAGAAAATAAAGAAATATTAAATCCTTCCACTTTATTGAAATTTGGAAAATACTTATTAGCCGTGTAATAATATTAGTATTAAAATATTAGCAACAAATTTTAATTATTTATAAATTTCTTTATCTTATTCAAATTATCGAATTAATTATATTACGATTATCTATGCTCGATTTTATGTTAATACGTTTAGTCTTTTCTCATCTTCGTCATTTTAGATTGCCAACAAGTTTCACATCAATTTATATGCATTATTCTTTTCATTAGGTTTTGAAAATCTAATTATAAATATTGTTAAAACGTTGAAATCCTTGCAATGATTTAAAGTTTCAGCGTTATAATTTATTTCTATTACAATGCATTATTGCGGAAGTAAATTATATCATTTGATATGTATCGATGAAAGAAAATTGTCTTTGTGAAAACGTGTTAGATAAAAACCTTGAATGCACGTCCAAGTTCCCGCACTATTGCTGCGTACGGAAAATCCAATTAAACGAAAAGTGGGCATGTACATTATTATCCCATTCTAAAATGTCTAATTAGTATATACTTGACTGTCAACTGAAGCGGAAGGACATTTTTCCGGAGTGAAACTTTCTGTCCGTTATTTTTTTTCCTTCAAGATATTCGTTACTAAGAAACATGGGAAAACCACGATGTCTTTATATTTCGCGAAACTTTAACAACTTTAATTATATCAAACTGATTCAACCAGATAGAAAGTTATCAGCATGAAAGATTTAAGACATGAATAGTTATTTATACTAATTGCATCTCATTTTATTGCCGTTTGTACAACAAAAATTAATTATAAAGATAAAGAAGTTTACATTTAAAGAAAATATAAAACATACTAATTAAACATATTTATTTTTTGTCTCTTTATTTCTGAATTTTTTATTATTTAAAAAAAAAGATCTTTAAACTTTTATATATAAAAATATGAAGAAGATAGAATATTATTATTTAAAAATTATAATAATATCATGAGATTTTTTTATTTACGAATTGTTTTTTAAATTAAAAAAATTATTTTATTGGAAGTGGAATGCGTATCGTGCTGCTCATGCACGCATCTCGCATCTTTATTATGATGTAGAGGGGTGCGTACGTGTGTTACGCGACGCGCCTCATGTGGGAAGAAGCGAAGCAACAGGCTGCTGCTTCTGAACTCAGAGTTATCAAAACCAAGAAAGAAATCGTAGGAACATTTTATCTGTTTATTTGTTTCTTCGAATTTACTTTATATTTATATTTAAAAATATGTAATAACGTTCTTTAATTAATAGAAAATTATACTTGTCCGTTTTGTGTTCTCTTATTATTAAAAAAAATTGTTTAAGTTACTGGTTAGCTAGGTTTTCCTATTAATGCAACGATTGAAAACATTAATTTTTTGGATAATTATTAAGGCTATCAATATTAAGCACAATAGATTAGGTCTCTCATTGTCAGTAGTAGTGTTTTACTATACACATAACAAACAAAATTAATTTAGGGTGATGTTTCGCCCATAATAGTAAGGATCAAACACTCATAATTAAAAGTTTACCTATAATTTAAAGTTTAAATAAGAATTACAGATATCCCCCCCCTCTCTCTCTCCCCCCTCCCTCCCTCTCTCTCTCTCTCTAATAACTCTCTTATTTTTATATATTTTTATACAATTTTTATATAATTTATATTTTATTATTATATAATTATTTTTATATAATTATTATTATAATTAATATTTTAATAGAACATGTATGTAATGTTATAGATATTTGTTATACAACTATCAATGTTTTCCATCTATATTTCCTACATATCGGGTAAAATACATTTTCCAGACAGAAACTTTCCAATCGCTCGTTCTCTCTCTCAAATACTACTTTTCTCGCCACATGGCTAAGCGTCACTCATTTGTCGGCACATGTGTAGCATACTTCGAAGCCTCTGCCTCTCGCTTCCCACGTCTCGAAGGCTTCTGGGAAAGCAGAAGGTATCACTGTCCACGAGAAAAATTAGTTTATATAAGGACAAGTGCTCGTGCTTTTCAAACCGCATCGCCATTTAAATTAAAAAAAAAAAGCAACCTAAACCTTTAGATCTAACGAGCTTAAAAGGACATTTCCAAATATTCATATCATCAAAATCTATTTTGAAAAGTTTGCAGTCTATGAAAATTATGACTGAATACTAATTTATAACTTTTATACATAGATATTAAAAACACTTTCTAATCGTTTTTATTTTTCCAGATACACGTGATTTAAACTATAAAATTTTAATTTAACGTGTGCTTTTAATTTTAATATATTAACTTAAATTTAAATAGAAATGTAAGCTTGAAAAAAATGACACATAGAGATAAGAAACCGGTGCGAATAAGGTCAAATAATTATTATAACGGAAGAGATTGCGACTGAATGAAGCGGATTGATCATTTTATCGGTTCAATGTAAAACGATCTATTTTTATATACTGTTCTGAAACAAAAACACTAATTAAAAAGTAGCCATTCTAGTTTCATTTTAGATATCGTTCACATGATAATTCTCTTTTCAAGGTGTACCTTTCTAAGACAGTTCTTTTTCAAGGTGTGGTGTCTTTTTAGCATATCTCATTCATTTATTGCACGTTACATTTACATTGTAATGTGCAAAGACTATTAAATATATATAACTTTAAGTTTAACTCTTTTAAATGAATCTGACATTGTTTCCTTAGCGAAAATGTTGAGAAAAAATTTTATTTCTCGCAACTTTTAATGCTATATATCTTTATAATTAAGCTTTAAATTGAAATTCTATTAAAGTTTACTTAAAATTGATTAAAGAACGTAATTCTGCTGTTTACATGTATCTTTAACTAAAATGTACGTTTTTTTAAATTATTCAAAAATTATCAAAGCTTTCATAATTTTTAAATAATTAAAAATTGATTTAAAAATGGCTAACATAACTAATAATGTGATGTAAAATACTTTCTATAAACAAACAGCATATTATTTTTTACTCGACCAAGAAATTACGAAAAATTACACGAGATATTATCAATTAATTTTAAATGTACTTTTATATAAAAATTATAAAAGCGTCATATAACATTCTATTTTCCTTTATATATAAAAATGAATTAATTTAAAAGTAATTCTAAAGTTATTGTTTTTATGCGTAAATAAGGCGAAACAGCTTCGATTTTATTACACACTACTTTATGCATAATTAAGAAGCTCGATGACTCATGGCAATTCCAGTAGCTCTTTTTTATCGTTGAACAGTTCTTAATTAATTGCTGCAGTTTTCAATTGCGGATGATTCCAATACGTTTCCACGAGAATTCTTATCGTGAATCATATTGATCAAGAATGATTAATTTTTTACTCGATTTATCTTATCGAATATTTTTGGGAAGAAGAATCATCATTATACATGATTATTAAAAAGTTAAAAATTAAAAATTTTTAAGTATGTTTAAAAAATGCAATTGAATGGTCAGAATTAGAAATTGCTATTTTTTTTATTATTTTGTAATGAAAAATAAACATTTATTATATTTTCTTATATTTTTTATTTTATTATATATTTTTCCTGTTTATGCTGAGATATTCAAATAGTTCGATAGTTCCATTGTTCTAGTTTGCTTCTTTTGCATTCTGCTTAATGCTTTCACAAATGTATATGCTCCACGTGCATATTCTTTGCTCATAAAATGTCGATAGCAATGCATTTTCACTTTTACTCCTAGCATTGCGTAAAAAAACAAGTAATACCTGACTAGCATATGACAGTTTCGACATAATTTCAATGTTGCGTTTTATCATTTCGTCAGCGCGACAAAATTGCGTCACAAAATATGCAAACTTATGTCATAACTTAGCTTAATCGATTGAAAAATATTTGAATTAATTGAAGACTAATTCACTGCTCTTTTCATAATTTATCGCAAACTGCAATGACTCAGCTATGTACATATACTTTTATTCGAATATCCATTACATAGGTGTTTCATGCGTAGTACGTCTTCGTAATAACGATAAAGTTGATAACATTGTTTACTCGCTGAAAGATACGTAATTTCAAGAAAAATTTTACAGTTTTTAAATAATACACGATTTGATCTATAAAAGTTGCTGAAAAGTATTTTTATTTTTATTTATACAATATTATTTGATTATTTTTTTGGATTAATATGCTGTTTTAAAGACTAATAATTAAATTATAACTTGAAGAAGTAAGATGAGTTAATGGCAATTTTATATTTTCTCCTAATTTTTTACTCGAACAAAATGTTAATTTTATTTATACAATCTGTTCAATTAATTAATTTAATTGTGTATTTGTGAAAAATAAATTGACTATATATAACTTGATTCATTATGGCATTGCTTGGAATTCTCTCAACGTTGCACTTTACGGACCATAACCGAGCAGCGATACTAATTCAATCGTCGTCCTTATACATCAGGTTGCAGTAGTATTAACCGCTAATTAAAGAGACATCTTAATTACCGTTCAGAATTTTTATAAGTGGCTTATATTACGCTTACATACATAGTCTATTTCTTGAAAATGCGGGTTGCAGAAATGACAAAAAAATTCTCTGCTTAAATTTTATAATAATAAATCAGACAAATCACATATATCTCGCTTAGTTTTTATTTCATTATTAATCATTATTAATACTATTATTATTATGTATCAATGTCAATAAGCTAATATGTGGCAATCACTGACGCATCACATATTCGTTAATTGCAAAGAAACTGCTATCAGCATTTCGCAGGTTCTAAAGAATTTGTAAAATTTTGTTCGTAATAGAAAAATCGTAATAAATAAAAATCAACAGTATTGACCATTACTAATTAAAACTATTGCGCATTTTTGCAAGTATTAAAATAATAATCATAATATTTTTAATCATGTATGTGATATTTAAACTGTAACTACATGGACACAAATTTTTCGAATGATGTAAGTTTTCTCGTAAGGAAAATTTATTATAATCGGATGGGCGAGTGGTTCTCGTTAGATTTTCTCACTATTAATTGTTTCCCATTGATAGTACAAGACGCGTGGCACAGATTACATATACTTTACTGTTCAGACAAATGAGAGAAGATAAAAACGTTTGTTTCCGCAATGATGTTCCGCGAGATTCCCCTCTTGTGGCCATATCGCGTCCTTCAACATTTTCTCACTGGATACTTCATTCAGATTAGAAGCACAATGATTGTAATTCAAAGAGTGCTGAGTTTCTCTTTCGTAATTCACGTACTTGTTCTCATATGTAACTATTAATGAATGACTAATAATTACGATTAATTAATAATGCAAAATAGTTTCAAAATATTACATAGTTACTCGATTACAATGAGATTAAATAATTTAACAATAAATACTTTATCGTTTTCTATAAAAATATTATTAAGTAAAGTTAAGACACGCAAAAAATATATGTTGTTATAAATTTCTCAATAAACTCAAAATATATTTTTGTAATAAATACCAAATTGTTTATCACATACATAATATATAATCTGTTTAATAAACACAATGATCAATGCGTTCTACATTCCAATGATTATTAGAATTTTTGATTATTATTTTTTGTCATAATGGAGCCTAACATATGTGGAGTCTAACATGTCTTTGCACGCTATACGAAAAAAACAAATCTCAGTGTTTTGTAAACCTTTAATTCCGAAATAAAGATTAGTCATTGTCAGTGCGAATCAATTTTTCTTTCGCTATTAATATAACATAACGTTATCTTCCAAGAAAGAAATTATAGAAGAAGATATAGACAGCTTAGTATACGTATATACAATGTGAAGGAAATAAATATTTATAAAAGAAGTTTATGTGACAAATTTCTTTTAAGATAAATGTTTCTCTTGAATTTTTCTCGAAAAGGTACATGACGCTGGCGATGCACGTCTGAACATTCGACGTGCATTTCAGGAATTCTTAATGTGGAAGTATTTAGTATTCTCAGCAGTCTTGAAAACATGCTACTATTCACGAATGTAAGATAGTAACCATGTTCTGACAAGTGTGATTCCGTAGTAACATGCTTGAAAAAAGTTTCCTGCAGAAACTAATCTGCATATTTGCTCGTTTCCCCATTCTTTCATCATATGAAGCGTCATAAAGGCTTTCTATTTGACCATATTTATTATATGTTTTATTAATCTTGTCATTATTATGTAAAACTGTAGATTCTATTTAAATATAAGTATATCTAATATTTTTTAAAATACAATTTATCAACATATTCAAAATCAAATACTTCTTGTAAAATTATAAATATTACATATAAATTTAATAAAAATTATTAGTTATTTATGTTTGAAAAAAAAGAAGATTTAGAAAGAATAATTAAATTTAAAATCAAATTACGATATTACTGACTGCTTGTTTGATTCGCGGTGAGTTAACGTTCGACGACTGACGTCTCCTGTCTCGGCTTTGGATTTTTTATTTCTTTTTGCACGCTACCGCTCATTCCTGCTCGCCCACGCATCCTGTAACTTGTACACATGTAAACTAACCGGTTAACCGACGGTACGATCTCAGAATGGGAGATTCATAAACTTTGTGCGCGCGCTTCGGCAGATATTTCTTCTCCAATCTTTCATCATAATTTATATCATTGGATGAAAGATTCATGTCGATTATAAATAATTACATTATTTAAAAAACTGAAATTAACAATTATGCAATCATATTTTATGTTAATATATCTCTAAATGCCAGTATTGCGTGTATACACAATACGCTAATCATGATACCAGAACTACAAAAAAATTAGAAAAAAGCAAAATGTCAAAAGAAGATATTCTATAATTAAATTATAAAAGATATTTTCTATACATATCCTTCAATTTAAGTAATTTGCATTTGCTGATACATACGAAAAAAATTTTAATAGCATTAGAAAATATATTATTCCGGAAGTAATTAGAAAACAATTCCCATTTTATTGACATAAGTTTCTAAAACATGTTATTATTATATTAAAACATCTTATGCCAACTTCACAATTTAATGATATGAATTGTAAGACAAATGTACTTGGTAATGTACTTAATGACTTTCTTACGCCATGATCGAATGTGTACATACGTTTGGCACGTACGACAGGAAACGTTTCGACTCTGACAATATATTGCCAATATGGGGATTCGCCGATGTCTATACTCACGAAACCACTTGCCACGTCCGCTCCACTTAGAGCAGAATCGAAGTGAAAGTCTTTGAGGCGGTTCTCAGATCATTTGCAGTCTCCTACAGGATGCAGATGTTTGAAATCTTTCCTTGTGTAGAACGGAGATGCTTCAGAATTGAATTGAGAGAGGCGGCTAAACACTACCCGTACAATTATTTCGTATACGTATCTCAAATTCATCGCTGTTAAACATTCGGCAACTTGGCTTTTTTACAATAACTTAAATTACGCTATCCCAAATATTGATAGTATAATCATATTTGATTATATTACGTAATTATCACCCAGGGTATTTAATTATCAATGTATCTTGATACGGTACATTACGTACGAAACGATTATCTCCGCTATGATCTTGATCTTGTATTTACAATCGTCATAACAGAGAATTTTAATGTATTCAATAAACATAAAAATTTTTATAAAGAATTAATTTTTATCTTTAACGTATATATAAATGCAATTAATTATAATTGCCAAAAATTTAGAAACGAACCATATTCCAACAATCATTTTTAATCTTTTGTTTAGTCATTGTCTCATATATATGTATAATTAATATGAACCATATAAAATATGTATACGGTTTGTTTATGTATGGATTGTTTTAAAATTTTCTATTATCTAATTGGGAATATTTAGAAAAATTTTATATAATTTATATCGTAAAATTGCAAATTAACTTTAACTATATACTTTAAAATTAATTATTATTGAATCTTAGATAAATGTCTTCTCGTTAAAATGGAAACTTAACGATTAATTTTTAATTATCTAAAGAAATTATAAAAGCAGTACATAAATTTAATTGCCACTGTTACAGCTAATGATGTTGTAATTAAATTTGTGAACGTTACAATTTATACATCAGCAATTGATATCATTTTATCAAATCGATCAATCACTAGAAGTTTCATATGCATAATATTTCAATTATCCTACTTTCTCTTGATTGTAGTTTTTTTATAAATTTAAAAATAATCTCTTCTTTATAATTATTTTTCAATTAAAGCAAGAGATTATAAAATAATATAAAACGTTTAAAATTTTGTAATAAAATTCTTTATACGCACACACACATTTATATTTTAAAATATAAATATATTTATATTACAAATATGATTATTAATAAGTAATTATAATTTATGATGACTAATTATGATTATAATTGTTATTTTAACAAAAAATATAAAATTGTTTAAAATTTTCAATGTTTTTAAAATCTATTTAATATTGTAAGATCTTGATATAAATATAAACCGATTATAAATAAAGAAAAATTCAAGGATAAAATGAAATAATAGTTTTACATAAGAATCACCAGATACCGTTATAAAACACTATTGGGTTTAGTCGCACCTTTTGCCGCGCAAAAAGGAATTTTAGAAGGCATGAGTTCCCTGTGCCGAACCTTACGTAACAACATCCTCTCTTGCGATATTTACAATCGCTGTTTTAGATTATACCTATTGCAGTATTCGCGTGAACAGATTTTACTTCTAGTAATTGACGTGAATTCGCGCATGTCTTAAAATCGCTCTGCGCGGCTTTCTTTGAGCAGTTTCCGCCCGATCAGGTCGGAAATCGCATTCAGAGCACATCGTAGATTACCGGCATGGATTTATTCCGTTCAACGTTAATGGACCGGACGCTGCAGCACATATTTAATCAATTTGCACGGCTGGCCTTTTAGTTGGCGTATGACTAATGCTTTAAAAGCCTTCATTTCATCTCAGCGAAAAGTAATATATTCCTGAGAATTTTCTTTTTACATATGTTATGTGATGTGTGAAATAGCATACTTACTTTAATACATTAATATATAATTATTGCTTTACTTATTAGAACCATGAAATCTTGTATTAAGTTCTAGTTTCTCGTTTTAGTATATTTTTTATTTGTGTGTATAAAGCTTATAATATTAAAACGATTATAATTGAAACTTTTTCAATTACTGTTTTGTTTAAAAAATTATTAAAATTTTATCTTAAATATTAAATCATTTTTATATTTAGAATAAAATACCTAATATAAAAAATAATCTTTTTGGACATAATCCGAATATTTTTATTTAGCATCTCATCAAAATAAAAATTAAATTGCAATTAATCGGATAAATTTTATAATTTAATAATGTATATAATGCTGTCTAATATTGTATAATATTGTAGTGAATGGTGTTCTATGAATACTTTTCAATATAAATTTTAATGACTATCGACAACCTTGGTTAATTAAGATTACTTCACAACTTCTCACTCCTTTCTAAAATTCTAAATCGTAACCGTCATAAAAGAAAAGGCTAAACGAGATTGACATTAACTATGTTTTATTAATATAATCGAGCTAGAAATTACAAAATTGTTTATTTGTAAATTTTGAAATGTATTTGAAATTTTTACATAACATGCTTCTTTATCGTTATTTTTCTGTTAATATGTGAAGATTGAAATTGGTATAATTTCAATGAATTTTATTTTCCACAGATTACGTCTGTTATATAACTTAATTCTATTGTCACGGATACATATAGAGATTATTTTTTGTTGTTATTTGCAGCATGTACATTTAGCAATGTACCGATTTCAAAGAGTTTCAATCTTTGCTGTTGCATCATCTTGTATTTATATCAATAAATCAGTTAGACATCATGTCGATCTCCTCTAGCGTCACTAGTAACTTCTATTATCCATCTTAACGATCTTATAATTCCTTCCGCGAGTGCAGTCAAGGATTAGAAGCGTGTTATGTTTGCACCGTGATTTGCGTCGTAGATATCTACTAAGCGTCATAGAATGTGTTGGATTTCTGAAGGTAACTGTCCAATGAAAAATCATTTCAGAACATTGTTCATGATTCTTATGGGTTAAACATAAAAAAATAGAATGAAACCAATGACTCGCTAATTATGAATCCATCGCTTTTATATGAAATTATGCAACATTTAATCATTTTTATGCTATAACTCTTCCGGATATATTATTAAATCCATTATATGACTATTCGGTTCTTAATATAATATTTAATAATATCTTAGCCTAATACAATTATTTAACACAACTATTAGTATCACTAATTTTTAGAAAGTAAATATTTTTAGAGAAAGATAAAAATCTGTTGTTCAAGAATTCAATACTTCGAAAAAAAATTTTACGTGGCAAGAATGAAATGAATTAAAAAGTAAGCATAATAAAGAAATTAAATTGTTCTCCTTACTAACAATGATTTATTTTTCTTTCAGGTGAGTATTGTGCGAGACTTTTTTACTGCCTTGGAATAACCACACGTAAGTAGAACGATCACACGGACCGAGGATACTAACAATTTAGGCTCGCGGTAGCCGAGAACGAATACTTCTCGATCATTTTGGTATTCTTTTTCGGGAAGACGTTCTCACGTCATCTCGCGTTACAGCTCGCATTATCTGCACTTTCTTTATCCCCTCTTTGCACATCTTGCCATTTTCGGTCTTTCTCTGTGGCCCACAAAGCCGACTCGATAGCCCGTCTTGTTGGGTTCTCAGCATGCCGACAAAAGAATTCTAAAGATTCGTTGGGAGCTCTCGTGCTGCGTTCGGACCTGTGCGTTACGATTGATCGACTTTTTCTGCCAGACTTCCCGACAATTTTAATAGATCTCGACGAAATTTTCACCGGTGATTCTTTAGAATTTGTTGTCCTAGAGAACTTATTGAGGACTTAATTGGCGCCAGCACTTTAAAGGATATAAATTTCAATGCTATCTTATAGTTTTACTTACAAACTTTAAATTCTATCAAGATATATCTACGCGTATGTATGTATAATTTTTACTTGTAACGTAGTACAAAAAGCACTTACTCATTCTTCACTTTGAATACACTTTGAATACACTAAATTTGTATATATTATAATCTATGTTAGACATATCAACTGTACTTTGTAGTCACGTCTCGTTATTATACGTTAATCGGTCTGAGTCACATGAACACGCGCTTGATTAATGATTACTGGTCAGGTCCAGTGATCTCATTGGAATGAAACTTGTTGTTTGACTAGCTATGACTTGTTGTTAATCACTGACGTATTGTGAGCAGTATTGTGAGGGATAGTGTAAACTTTCTAGTATTCTAACAAGTTCGTCCGAAGATTAGAGAAATGCATTAAAGAAAAATCGCAAGCAGAAAACATGATTCACGCAGAACATAATTCAAGACAGATGTGAAAGAAGATGTTATGTAGCGAAATATTCACCGAGTATCGCGCTAAAAATAAACGACGATAAATCACTGGTTAGATAGATATCTCGATTATCGATTTTCCGAAATATCGAGACGTATAAATTTATTTAACAAAGTTGGTACGTCTTGAATAAAAAAAGCACAATCTAATATAACTTGACAATAAATTAAAAATTTATATTACATCAGTTAGGATTGCATCGATCGTCTTTGTTGCATTTGAAATATTAACAGGCGGTTCATATTACAAGACTAATCAGCGAAATTGGAAAAAACAAGAACGATATGTGCAAATTCATTCTTTTTAGAATGGCAGGATACTCTGATAGAAACTAAACGGATAAGCAGTCGCAGAGAATTCGCTAGCCGGTGCATAATGCAATAGGCATCAGGTGTCTCTTGTGAAGAGTTCCTTGAATACTTGCAAACATCGCGTAACTTGATTTCTAAATGAAATACAGACTCGTACTTTTGCTAACGTCAAGTAACGTCTGCTGAATAAAATTAATCTGAATACACTATCATTAAATACATGTCATTTTTATTTATCGCTCTTTTTCTCTATAATAGTATAAAGAGACAGAGAGAGAGAAAAAGAGAAATAAAAATAATATAGGAAATTACACGAAATACTCTTTAATAAATAATTATTTAATAATTTAGATAACTAAATGTTCTATTTTTCCCTTAAAACTTGGATTTAATCAAATAGGAATACAAATATATCAGCATAAGTATTTGAATTAAATTATAATTATTAACTCTCATTAGCCAGTACTAGAGTCGCTGTTATTTGCAAAGCAGAATGAATAGAGCGATCTAGAAACGAGGTTGGTCATACTATTTGGAAAATAAGAAACGTTTATTCGACGCACAATGATACTCGTACTCGACATGGTCATCAATCGATCATGATAAAAGGACGTTATTGATCAAGAATTAAAAAATAGAATAGACAAATGAATAAAAAAACGTGAGGCATTGGCGTTATATAAAGTCTCAATTAATTCGTTACCTTTGATACTCGAATAATGATGCTTCCGTAGAATTACAATTTCGTTAATTTAAATTTACTTTTTAACTTTATTAGAATTGTAAAAATTTAACTTGATTATAATTGTAAAGTGTTTAACACCTTTATAAATGTGGTGTCAAGTATATTCTTTCATCGATATGATAATCTTATACTTTTAAAGCTAATATTTCTTTTCTTCTTATTTGATACAATTATATTATTTTAAAAGAGAGGTTTTTTTCCTTGATTTCAAAATTTGTATTTTTTTGGAAAAAAACATTATTATTTAATAAAATTTAAAATATTAAAATCATAACATTATAATTACTTTATAAATTATTATTAAATTTTGTAAATAATATTATACTCCAGTAATTATTTATAAGAAATTTTGATTACTTAATTTTTAAAACAACATTTCGATTAGACATACTTATGTTTACAAAAACATTCATGGGAAAATTATACGTACTTACATGCAAACTTACTCATGAAATAGTTCGAAGCATTTATTAACCAAAGTTCCTTCTCACGTCAACGGCGCGAAATCATTGTTTCTACGAATGTGTGATTATCGAGATTCAATTAATCACGGTATTTTATTACCGTTTAATAGTATCCTTAGTAAAATCACTATTGCACGCAACGAGAGGCATTATATAATCCAATTAGACAACACACTTCAACATCGATTCCGTCAAGATTTATCGCATTCAAGATTTCCGGTGTGAATCGTATTTTCACGTCACGCGCGTCGATTCTTTGATACGGTAACGAAAACAGTAGCCTATCGATTATAGCTTCGTTTAATGATAATTGAGATCGCACGCGAGCGGAAATCTTATCGTCACTTCCGATCAGAAAGGTACGGGAAAAAAATAGGGCTGCTCGGAGTGAAGAGGCCTGCTTGAGTGCATCCTGCTTCCGATGACACTCATCTGCTCATCAACGAATTGCATGGGAAGAAAATGTCATCTGATACGTTCTTTAGGGGAAGGTTCCTCGCACGAACCCCATCGGCGACGTGCAATCTCTTTCGGCAAGTCTTAAAAAAATATGAAGAAGTATCACGCCTACTTTCATACACAACCTGTATTATGGGAGCAGATGGCCGTCGAATACGATGAATTCGTTGATGAGCAGACTCGCGGAACAACGCAAAAGAGAAGTTTCAGGCAAAGAGAAAGACGTAAGGAAGATACGAGTGCGCAACTGTCCCTTTGTAAACCAGTTCACAGAAATTTTGAAGACATGCAGATAACCGTTAAAAAACCGTTACCCACCAATTTTTCAAGACACATTACAACGCTTCATAAAAATGATTATTTAGTAAATTGTTTAATTGAATGACTGGATAACATCAGATTTTAATAGCCTTTGCTTTTTATTTTATACTTCAAAATAATTATTTTTTCATATTTAAAAAATGTCTCTTGTCTTTATATTTTCTCACTAAAACGTCATATCTGATCAATTTAAGATTTAAGATATTTCCCTTAATGTTTGCAACTCTAAACCTTAATTTTACATCATCTTCGCTAAAATCTGCTCAAGATTCTTGACATTTAAATTTTATCGTTTCTATTTTCATCCCTGCTTTACTATATAGTCGTTACTTCCGCAATATCTATATCGACCACGGCGATTTTAAGTACACTAATTTCTTCTTCAGTCAATATTCTCATTACCGTGGACGATACTAACCTGCTCTAGTTAATAATTAAAGGAAATATGCAGAATCAAAAAAATACAACCGGATATTTCTATTTAACGACGGCATTTAACTATTACCGATCTCATTTAGCACTTCGGGTTATCGTGTGAATTTCTTAACATTTTCCCATGGTATTCTGTTTGTATCATTAAGCACCAATGCAATTACTATCATGATGTCACCAT
Source organism: Tetramorium alpestre (assembly GCA_021460005.1). Taxonomy (NCBI): domain Eukaryota; kingdom Metazoa; phylum Arthropoda; class Insecta; order Hymenoptera; family Formicidae; genus Tetramorium; species Tetramorium alpestre. The sequence continues at coordinate 179,707 of JAJVSH010000016.1, read as the reverse complement.
CCGGCAGATTATTATCTTCCGAAGCGAATGAAGCGGCACAGATAACATGTGAAGTTAATTATTCTGAAGTTAATTATTCTCTCACATTGTGAAGTTATTTATTCTTTCGACCGCACATGTTCGATACGTCTTCGGAGATCAGTCACATAAATTTCTTGAGATTATCTAATTATTAGTTTTTAAAATATATACACATATATAATACATAGGGGGGGTAAATAATTAAATACATACGGATAATATAAACTCGCAAAATTAATATTACGTAATCGTTGCCGCTATATCCTGACTTTGATAGGCTCGAAACAAACTAGATTTAACGGTTTATCATTGCCGGGGCATGTGGGTCGATCTTGAGAACGTTTCGCACTTCTGCGCGAACTCGCACAAACGCACGACAAGAAACAGCGAATTAATATGCATAATTTGTCGGAACAATGGCGAGAACGAGGCTCGCTCTCGAAAGCGGGGTCGCGAACGAAACGAGTCGACTACGACGTGGAAACAAGCAGAAGAACGACTCCCCGTACCATCCGCCCGTGGAAAAGACTCTTCTATTGAGGTTTGTGAGATCTCAGGTAAATAAGATTCTCCACCGACATCATTAACTGTGCCAGCAATAAGCGTTGTATAGATATATAGTGCTTGGGTTCATTGCACCGAAAATTTCATTCATTGTCAGACTTTTCGAACGAACGCATAAACATAGCGTCGCGTCCCGCATATATACTTCCACGTATACACTACAATAGATGGATTTTATTGTCAGTGCGATATGTACTTCTCATTACGTAACAATAAGGACGCTCCTCAAGGTGTTAATTAAGTATTGTAATTATCTCTGCTGGATGAATTGGTTCATGAATTCGTCTTTCTACAAAACTTAAATTAAATTTGAGAATTTCTCGAATATGTAAAATGTTACACATGGTCTGAGGTCCATTAATTCGTGATTAATTCTTGGCTTTCATATTTTGATTTAAAAATTTTTTAGCAGTAGAAACTTTTGCTGTACAAGAAATTCAACTTTTCCTTTTTAATTATATAAGTTTAATTTAAATCGGGATTCTAATCAATGTTAGACAATGCAACAATCGCGAAATAAATGACATAGCATCCAGTGTCTGTAAAAATATAATAAATTGCCATCAATCGCACAATTTTCGCACGTGCGTTGCAATTCGGCAGGTTAATCAAGCGCGAACATGCGGCGCTTTTCTTGACGTCCAACGACGGTGACTTTACTTGCCTTGGCGCACCCGTATCTTATCCGCGGCCTGACAGTTGCGTTACGAGCCTAAGACAATGAGGTCGCCATGTTTTTCTTGTGTCCTCGCATGACGACCGAAACGGCTCTGAAACCCGGTGCCGTATAAGACCGTCGTCTTGCTTCCTTCTACACGGACGCTCCCATCCGTGACGCCCTACCTTCGCTCGCATAAACGTAAGACATGGAATCTACGGCGACTCTCGTATCCAGACGAGTGATTTACAAGCAACAATTAGCTTCACGCTGTGACTAAATGTGTGATATTAATATGCATTGATATTCAGTAAATAACCATGCGCGAAAAATAGCGAGCACTATAGAAACAAATCAGGAGAAAAAACTGGAAAAAATAATTAATATCTTATTTTTATATTTTAATATACGTATAGAAATTAGAAGTTGCAATCGTATTTTTTCTAAATAAAATATTGCGTGCGTTTACGAATGTTAGATATGTTTTTTAGTCGTGTCATTTTGCATACATATGTATGTTTATAACGAAAAATAATATACTTCTTTTTCTATTCTTCATTTATCTTAACAACTTTTAAGTTTTATTGGTGTTTATAATTTTATTTCGCAGATATTATTATAAATGCTAGACAAAATAGTAATATTTAAATTTTTAAGATTAATTGTTAATGAATCTTTTCTTAACTAAAAAGGTTTATAATATTATTTATTTCTTAAGAAAAATGATAGAAATCAGACATAACATAAGCAGTACGTAATTGCATTCTCGCTTTCACTCATTTCTAAATCACTGTCGTAAATCGCAAGTGTATGATCCTGTGAGTTGGTAAAACAGATTATGGATCATTTTCTTGGCTCTGCCGGCAAAGAGCTGTCAGTAGTCGGTAAAACAGATTATACAGAATCCTAATTCTTCTTTACTTATAGCCGGTATAAAGAAATTCATTATATCGACAGATGTGTTCACTTACAAAAAATGTATTAGTTCCAATTTATGCCACAGATCATTTAAACTTTGATATTTATAGTTGACTATCACAATCTTCAAAATTTTAAATTATTCAAAAATATTTATATATGTTTATGTTACTTTTAATAAGAAAGAAAATAGAACACTTATACAATTACAAAATAATTTTGATTTTATTGCATGTATTAAAAATTGTAAATATTTAATACATTTTTATATTTCATGGAATATTTTTACAGAAGTATATTTTTTAAATAAAATCTGAATTTATTTTTATTTTCTTCCAATGTAATTAGAAATAAAATTATTAATTGCTAAATATTATTTAAAATCTCGTATACATTGTATAAAACATTTTACGTTTATAAAAATATTACTTTAACATATTACTTTCTGTATATAAAAGCAAGACAACTAATTAAAAATTATAGCTGAGAAATAAATATTCAAACTTTTCAAGAATATTTCATATTTCTAAATAAGTCATTTGTTAATCTCTTGATTGCACACGATCGGCATTTGCAATCGCATAAAGAAGGAATCTATAATTTGTACTCTGATTGCTTCTTTATGACAATAGTAGGGTGGATGTAAAATTATTCTATACAATACTGTGAAATGAACCTTAACCGAATGTTGCGCCGTTAAACCCACCTCCACTATAATTTTTCTTTTCATGCATGAGTTCGTTAGAAATGTTGGCCCATTTTCCGGGTGCTCTAGCGCAATCTAGCAATTAAAATCATTTTGTTTCGCAAAAAAGTAGGCGACGGAAATATTCGCTTTATTATGCGTGTCCAATAATACGTGATATTTCATAAAAGCTTGAAGGCAACTGTGATCACTGGCACGCGGAGAAAGCGAGTTGTTTTGGGGGGAAAAAGAATCTAGTTACATATATCTTGTACGTAATAACACATAATCTCTCCGTCGCGCTTGAGTAACATATGGAAACAACTATTGTATACTATTACGATTATTTATGTTAAAAGATCAACTTAATAATTGCCATACATTTTCTTAAAATGAAAATAAATAATTACAAGTTGTCACTGTTCCGATAAAGTCTCAAATATCTTGTCAACAATTTTATTAAGTGTTATATAAATGAAAATTGAGACATTTAAAATTGGTTGACAAATAAATCAATAGGTAAATATAAATTTTAATAAAACCGTTATTATGAATTATTACAAATGCAAATGACAATCATCTCGTAAAAAAGGCACGTATATGGAAATATATTTCTATTAATGAGAGAAGCATAATATATAAAAAGAGAGAAGTATCTCTGAAAAGCATCGGAATATTTTATGATTTTTTTTTCGTATTATTATACTACATCAATTCCTACGCTCACTAAGTCGCTCGAGCATATTTTTCAATCCCGAACGCTCGCCAAATATTTAATAAATTTTCGAAAAGAAGAGGAAGACTTGGTAATCTCTTTAGTTAGCGAGCGAAGCGTCTTTTTGTAGACTGTCCATGAGCGGACACTCGATGTCTAAGCACATTAACAGAGAGTCGGTCAGTTTGCCTTCGACTTAAAGCTCGTCTTGGTCAAGTAAATATTGAAGTGCCTGCAAGATGTGGAGAATGCCGCGAGCTAAGTGATTGTAATATCATATATTAAGATTCATGCAAATGCATTTGTAAATTATAGTGAGCAGCAGCAAAATCAATAAATTATTTTAAAACTTGATTAATGGAATAATAAATTTCTTTGAATTAACTTTGATTTTCCTAAATATAGCGGTAGCGGAAAATAAATAAGAACTGCAGTTATCGATTGATTGATCAAGGAAACTTTAAGATAGATCATCACTACGCTCTTGCAAAATAAATAATTAAGTCGACTAAATGAAATTCTTTGATCTCTTGCGAGGAAGTTTTAACAATTCTAAGCACGAGTACAACAGGGAACAAAAGCAAGGATTTCTAGCATCTACGCCCGTGTAGTCGAGAATGTGTGAAGAGAGAAGAGAAAGAAGAATCTCTCCACTCCTCACATGCGCGTGTATAGGTACTTTTACGTGTCGAATACGTACGTATGCGCTTGTATACGCGAGGTCGACGGCCTTCGTAAGGATAGAGCTTCATGTCCAGCATCACCTATCGGACAGAGAGCGAAACTTGCCTCGTAATCCGCATTCTACGAGAGAGAGACCCGTTACTGGGGGAGAGGGAGGGGGCTTTACTGCCGTTTTATAATGACAGAATTGCTAGGCAATGTTTTTCCGAAATAATAATGTACAATATGTAACATTAAGACGGAATTATATAACATAGTATGGGTAATTGAAGTAAAATGACGTTAAAGAATGAAAATAGTATCTATAATTTTAATATCAATTTCTCAAAATGAGTTTTTTTTACTCATATATAAATTACAATACAGTCTTTTCGAAAATATTAATAAATTGATGATAAAGTCGAGAAATTCGTCTTAAAAGATACCTGAAAGGAATTTATACATCTTATCGATCTGCATCGAAGCTATGCGAAGTTAGAACTGCAACACAGTACCGGATGGAAAACAGTTGGAGAACGGGTGAAAGTGTGGCGAAGCTCTCGGCGCTTCACTCAAGGTCATCTGCTTCCTTTCCATAAAAAATGACGAAGTTGCATAATGATGCCACGGGAGATAGTTCACTATAAAAAAAAGCGATCTCTGCGTGAGTCCACTGGAACTTGCATCATACGAAGATAAGGCAAATCTATACGAGGAATACGATTCGATAAAATTATTCTATTCGATAAATAATTCGATAAAATTATTCTATTTAGAGAAAAGTATGACCGAGATATTTCGAAAGTAACTGCATTCAAATTATACATCATCAGTAATTAAAATTTATTGTTTTTAAAAATTTTACTACCATTTCTTCCAAGATGACTGACTTAATTACCAATGAGAATAGAGATTCTGATATTTAAATCAAGCTATGAGTAACGAAAACAAAAATGTTACAATAATATAAATAGAAAATGTTTAGTATTGTTAGAATTACATTATTAAGATATATTAACTTAATAATTGTATGTGCACAAGAGTAAAAAATTATACGTAATTGCGACAAAAATTTGACTACGTCAAATGCAGTAAGCGTTTGAAAAATTTCGTAGAAAACACCGAGCAAAGAAATAGAGATCGTCAAGATTAACCGAGAAGTATATTTTTGCTAAATGAACATTTCTCTCTGCTTCTTTCCGCAACATGAGAAACTCCACAATAACAAGAAAGGCAGGAAAATGAATCGAGGCAAGGTAGTACACGCGAGCTTTCACTTTGAGTCGCGCTCGAGCATGGTATTAAATGCCGAGCGCGTAGCATCGATACGTCCTAATGGGACGTTCGCTGACGCTCGAAAAGAGAATAAAAGGAAGGAAGGAAGACGAAGAGAGAAGCATGGAAGAAGAGGCACGAGCGCGAGGTACTTCCTATAAAACTGTCATCGACAAGGAAGCCCTGCACAGGCCCGGCACCACAAATCGCCGTCTTCGACGTTGTCCGGCGACGAAGCGGCGCGTGTAACATTACGACAGCCGATAACTCCCAACCGTGTAAGGCGTCCAGCTCTGTGGTCTATGATGCATGCCTAATTGCCTGTAATGGCAGGTTTTCGAAAGTGGTCTCTCGGTGGTTAAGCAAGTATATGACGCGCTCGTCCAATGAAATCAACGAGAGAATTGGAGTCGCTAGTTATTCATGCGGACCGGCCGAATCCTCTTCCTTGCAATAGTGGACTCTCGCTTGTGCACTCGTGAGTAGTGCATCCTCACGAATTTCTCAACCGCATCGTGATGTGCTTACGTTTGAACTTTTGCTTCAAAATGATTGTTTATATATGTATATCCCTCTTCACTAATTTTTTTATCATAAATTTAAAATGATATACAATCACATCAATCGAAGGTTTGTTTTTTGAAACTATCGTAGCAATCTAAAAATTCAAATAGTTAAAATTTTTTATTGAAATTCAATAAATCTGATAATTTGTATAATTACAATTTTTGTTCAATTGTTTACAACTGAAAGTGGTAATTTTCTTACTTTTTGACACATTACATGCTAAAAGAGTAGCACACACTTTTTAAATGTATAGAGTTCATATAATATATAATGTATGCATACGGTAGATTAAATTGTCAAGCTGAACCTGGAAAGCGCGGAAGAGAAGTAGGCGTGATCTGACGACGCACCGGATCAGTTTTGATGAGTGGTACGTTGCACAAAAATGCGATAAAAGATGCTCGAAAGAGATGCTCGTTTCACGCATCGGAAGCTCCAATAATAACGCGCATAAAGAATTTATTACGCTCATCGGGAGAAAGTTATTACAGCTTTAGTGAAATTAAACTGCACATCTAATGAGACTAAACTACTTAACTTTCATTAACGTCACTTTTATTTTTGTAAAAATAATAACATTATTTTATCAATCAGGAAAGGAGGGGAGAAATGAGAGAAAAGAAAGAGAGAAGATTTTAATTATTCAATTTAAGGAATTAAATATCCAGTTATAATATATGATATACGAGTTTATATGAAATTATTTATTCCTTACTAATTTTTTTTCAAGCATTTAACAAATTTTATAATAAGAATAATAATAAAAATTGATGCAATACTTTAATAATATTTAATCTCAATTATAAGAAAAATTTAATTACGTTCAAAATTTAAATATCATTAAAAAAAATGTAATTTGAAATTAATAAAAAGTAAATGATATAATCGTGTTAATATTTCGAAAAATAAGTTTGATTGATTTTCTTTTCTCGAATAAAGTTAAGATTTTCAATGCAAAACGATTAGTAATATTATTATAATTTTACTTGATATAGAGTTATATAATAAACAATTTATTTATATATAATAATAAATTGAATAATCTTAATTTGCATAGATGCGACTAACAAATAATTTGTAAGTCGGTACATACAGCAGTTTCATAACTCAACAAAATGTAGTGCAGGCAATTTTGCCTGTCATCCCTCCGTCATTCAGTCAAAAATTTATCCGCCAATAGGACTTGCTCGTCAGATTGTTATCTGACAGACAGTGGAAAAGAGGCGGGAATACCTTCGCGGAAATCTCTCGACCGTTGATGCTTTTAAACCGTATCTCAACTCTCATCTCACCCGTAAAACTGAAATGTTTCAGCGCAAATTTTCCTACACAATGAACATTTTCACGTCGACGAATATTCAATCATCATAGTATACGATAGTACCGATAAATAGAGATAACTCGAGTAAAAAAGTACGATAAAGTTTTATCTACATCTTGTTATGCCGAAATGGAGAAGTCATTGTACTGTAGAATCATCGCGTTAGTATATAGATTAATCCCTGAATTTAATACACGTCGATGTTCTATATTTATCATATTCATAAAGTAAAAACGAAATAGATATTTTTGTCTAAGATTATTTAAACTAAATTACATAGTTTCTTATTTTGATATTTTAGATTTAATAAAAATTTTACCGGGATGGAGAAAATGGACATATTGTATCTAATACTTTACCGATGACATAATCTCCTTCTGTTTTTAAAATATTAACTTTAATACATAATTAATTTATTTTTATATAATTAATATTTACTCAATAAATGCGGAAATAAGTTGAGAGAAAATAATTAAATGAAAGATTAAATTTTTGAGAATAAACTGTTGCCATACTTTTAATAACATATAATTAATTATCACTCCAATTTTTACGGCACGTGCCATTAGTTCGAGCGGAATTATCCAGAATGAAAAGGTGTCAGTTATAATTTCGATATAGTGACAAAATCAAATCGATTATCTGATAAGTTGCACCTACTTGTGGGTCAAATATAGTCTGACTCGTGCATTATTGTTCTGCATTTTTTGCCTCTTGCGGTGCGCCACTGCTCTTTATTAGCCCCTGGAAACGTGACAAGTCAATATCAAAGTCACAGCTTTACACGCAAATGTTGAAGTGATTTACAATCGTATGTATCGGTTCGACCTCACATTTCTTTGACGGTGTCCATCAAGTCCATTTGACGGAACTGATCGACTAAGTATCTTGTTTTGCCAGTTTGCAATGTACACTTTCTTTCGTAATCATTCTTCTAACGTTTCTCTCGTATTGCAAAGCCAATTACAGAAATAAATTGCACTTACATTTATTTTGCATCATCTTTTATATAATTATTTTAATATAATTATAAAAATAAATATTAATTAATATCAATATTTTCAATTTTAAATTTAAATTTCAGCTTTAGTTTCAGTTTTTAAACTATTTAAAAAAAAACAAAACAATTTTAGTAAAATATTATTTTTAATTTATTAATTTGAAAATTACCAATCATAGTATCTAGTTTTTAAATCAACGTGATTAAGATAAGAGATAAGATACAATAAGAAAAAGAAAAATAACTTGATAATTCTTAGAAACATAAATTTCACAGCAATCAGAATTAACAATTTATTATTATATATTTACAAACACTGAATTTGTGTAATTATACGTGTAGTCCAAGTTTAAGGTTGAGGATGAATAATCTTCCTTGAAAATCTCAAAGAGCAGTTGAATCGTAAAAACATAATAACATTTCGAAATACGAAACTTTCTTAATGCCCACATATTTCTTAACGACGAATAAGAAGTATGAGAAAGAAAATGAATGCGTGGGCTTAGTGAGGTGATAAAAGCGCGTGTGATTTGATTGACGCTCCTGTAATGTTCACTTCTTAACTCTAATCAATCAGCGAATAAATTCTTCGTAACCTTGATCTTTCAAAAATCATTATTTTATACAAAATATTTTGGGAAGTTTCTATATAATAAGCATCATAAACAAAGCAATATTCCTTATTTTCAAACGTTGTCTAAATTTTATATCTTACAATTTGATAAGCGTACGATTTTATTTTCATAATTTTTTTGAATGTACAATTTTAAATATATTGACTAATTTCTAAATTAAAATTTTATTGTTTAAAGTTTACTCTTAAAATAAAATGAATAAATGAATAAATCAATAGATAATATAAATTACTATGTAAAAATTTTTATATACATATAATATACATATATTTATTTATAGACTTTGATATCAATTTTAATAGAAACCATTTTTTCCAAAATTTGCTTAAAAAATATATTGTTATTTCATTATTGTACAAATTATTTGGAACACTCTGTATGCATGCTGTATCGATCATTTTTATCGATGTTCACGGTTTCTTTCTTGATAATTATGCGCCATTGCGTTAGAAGATTGTTTCCGTCAGGTCAGATTTGACTGATGCGCCGTCATCGTTTCTCCTCGTCGAATAAGATCGACGCATTCCAGTTGCTAGCATCGATGATGAATGATACATGGCAATTACAAGCAACGGAGAGCCGCGAATGATTGATTTGCTGCGGAGGATTATTGTACGATATTATTACGCGTAGAGGCTGTTCTATTTATATGAGCATTTACACGATCTGTATAACAGTTTCACAAACTAGATTTGTGAAAAAATTTGTCATATAATTATAATTCACTATTATATTATAACGGCTTTGATTATTTTAACATTCAAAAGTAGAAAGAGATAATGATAGAATTATATCTCTCTAATGAGAAATACAGAAAGAAAAAGAGAGACAATTTTGCAATGATATAACGCTGAATTATATTACGTAAAATAATATGGAAATTTATATGGATGCTCGTGCTTTAACGCGTAGAAGAACAAACTACGCAGACTAAGAATAAAACAAAATTTATCTAATCTTTTGATATTTTCACATCGTATCAGAATATCAATACGATATTTGTTCAAGCGTACTCATGTAACTTCTTTACAAAACAAAATATAAACGTCTCTTTCAGATATTTTTTATTCTTTAAAAGATAAATGCTAAGTATAAGACTGTAAGACTAATCAAAAGAGTAAAAGCTAGTATACTCGCCAACGGCAGCTGCACCGGCTGTGCTAATATTTGGCAGACATCTCCACTCTCGCTTCAAGATAGCTACGTAATCGTAATCTTATGAGATTTGAAGTCGCTTCTTTGCCGATACGTAAAATATCGCGAAATCAAGTTATAATTATGCGAAAAGACTTATAAAAGTCGTATATATCGAATTATTAATCAAGGTCTACAAGAACAACGAAAAACGGAAATAATAAATCTCTATTAAGGGCTACTTCCATCGAAAGTATATCAACCTTGACCATGTCTTCGATAAATTCTGAAATTAACGAATTCAATGGGAAATTAATTCCGATCCAGATATTATCTGTGGTACGGGACTCTCATGCCATCCAGTATCTTGAACCACATATCAAGTTTCGAAAATTTATTAACTGTGGAAAGATATATAGCTCGCGATCTCCATCGAAAAATAACACTTAAATGCTCTGTTTTTTCATTAAATAAGCTTAAATGAGATTTTAAAATATATTTTAATCTTTATTATTACTTTCTTATTACTAACTAGTTTTCATATCTATTTCCTTCAATAACTAAGAATTGATTTGTCATACAAAAAGAGATTTATTTCTACTTTCTACAAATTGTTTTAATCTCAACAAAATTCAGTTAAATAGGTTAAGTATATCATTAGTAGAATTATCTCTTAGTGACTCTTGATTTAATCTTTTATAAGGCAGTTTACTAGCGAGCACCTGCTGTGCGTGGACTTTTTCGTTCTATTATCCTGCTATGCTTTATATAATTGCGAACGATGTAGTTCTATCCGTTACGTGTATGCTTTTAATGCTGAGTTTCATGTGAAATGCATTTTAATTTCGCGCTCCCGTTATTTTGTGACATGTGCTATACAAATTAAGAATAGGAATCAAGGATGGTACGCTAGATACAGAAAATTAAAATCTTGATTTAAATTATATATCAATAACATTATTAACATAATGCTTGATTAAAGGACTAAATACATTTAGTTATTACAAAAAAAATTAAAAACGATAAATAGAAATACGTTAATAATTGTTTGGTTAATAATAATTAAATAGCTTTCAAACGAGTAATTTCATTGGAGTTTTTCATTTCTTATTATTATGAATTAAATTGTCTAATTGCGTATGTTTTCAATTAGAAAGGGTTTTTTTACGAATATATTCGACAATCGCAGACAATGATCGCGTCGTCATTTATTTAATTCGAGCACGAGTGACGAATGGAATGTTATGAATCACTATCACAAGTCACGGAAGTTAACGCGGCGAGAAACACTGCCGCGTTAATACTTACGCTTGTCAAATTATGAAAGTAATTAAGATGGACATTCAACCACAACACCGTCAGAACGAATGTTTGTGAACCACAACATCATATGGCAAACCGCACGAATTTCGTGTTTTCTCTATCACGACTTTCTGCTGATTTCTATGATAGGTTTTTTCGATCGTACAAAAGAAAGCATCTTTATGGAGAGGGTTAAGAAGTCGGGAGTACACGTTTCTAGAGTGATAATTAATGAACTTGGTACACGGCGATTTGCAAGCAAATTTTGCAAATTATAATCGTAAAGAAGGTTTAATTGGCACTTCGCACGCTTTGTTATTGCGAACGTCAATTTATGATTACAATATATAACGAATGTTCAATTTCTTCTACTTCTAGTAAAATATTTAATAAACTAATAACTTTATAAATTTCTAATTCCAAAATATAATTCTACAAAAGAATTTTATTTATTATAAAAGTTTCTATATTTTTATGGATTTTACTAAAGTTATCGACATTATTTAAATTGTTTAAGAAACATTGAAAAGAATTGAATTTCATAATACATTTTTATTGTAAATTTGTTTTTATTATTATATTAACATTGCTTTAAAATTTAATCCAATTTTGTAAAAATAAATCTTTAGTTCCATTGGCATTAGTTACGACAAAATTTTGTGTTGATAACTACATAAACTTGTAAATTTCTGATTTAATCTAATACGTAAACTTGTCTTTATGGAAGCAAATATTAAAAATGAGGATCAGTAATCAAATTAAATTAAATGAAACTTTTCGTACAAAAATTTTGTGCTCTTTAAGCGGAACGACAAGTGATATTATCAAACGCTACCACATTTAAACGTATAATTCAAATATTCAGATTCCAATCTTCTCAAAAGTCTTTCGGTCCAGTTGCATATTAATTAATCTCGGATAAGATCATTTTGACGGCCAACGATTAGTATCACAGGCCGGTCTTTACTCGGGAAGGAAAAAATACTGACGTTTCTTTTTGGTAAACGAGTTTGAAAGTATAATGATGTCTATGGCCGCTAACAGACCATCGGCTTCGGCTGTAGCACGCGCGCGAACGCCCACGTGAGAAAGCGAGGAACATTACGTTGCACCTTAAATTAAATCGAGATCCCGTAGCAGTGGCGCAATATCATCCGTAGTGTCCCATAAAGTATTGTCGCGATCGACAATGTAATCTTGAAACGAGAAACGGCAGAAACTTCCGCTCGAGTCGTACTTGACGTTTCTCTAAATGACTGTCACCTTTTTATCACGAACGTAGAAGATATTTCTAATCTTATTTTAAATAAACATCTTTCTCTGTATTCAACAAGTCGATAGAATAATTTTCTCTTCTTAATTAAAAATTTGAAAACATTTAAAAATCTGATTTAGCCTTTGACTTTCCAACTTAATATCAAAGCGATTTATAGTTCACTCCATCCGGTAATAAAAGTGAAACAAACTTCATTTCTTTTGATTAAATAAAATTACATTCAACTCATACTTTTTTTTTAACCAAATTAGGACTTTTCTTAATAGATGCTAACCGTTCTCCGAATGTCAATTCGATGTATGAAAAAAATCCAAGAGAATGGAACCTTAAAATTCTTCGATTCGCTCATTCGCTACAAGCGGATTGCGATATCGCGATCTGCCAAGGACCAGCCAAGGAACGAGCTACTCTGGGGCCAATCGATAAGGTCCGCGCCGTCCACGTTGACTACAAATCAATGCAGACATGAAGGGACCCCATCTGCCGTAAGGGCCATTAAAAAGAATTTCGTTCTCCATAAAATATTTTATCCGCCTCGCGGATCGATTTGAAATCCATGGAGGGCATTTCGCCGCGATCCGACCGCGGCCATATCCTTTTTCGGCGCACCAAATTCATAAATAATGGCTAAAGACTGGCACACGGTCTGTGTATCACGGTCCGGATTGGTAGTCTTTAAGTCTTTTAAGGTTTTTGCGCGAGCACGTTCCAGTCTTCTTGTCTTTATAATTGCCGCGTGCAGTTCGTCTTGAAGACAGAGAATTTTCAAGACACGCGATCGATCAGCGATGTCGTGAAAATACGTATCCCGAAACGCAGTTTTACACGTGTTCTGGCACCCGCGTTAACACTCCAGACTCCAACCGTTGTTTGTTTCAATTCGCTCCTGCAAGAAGAAGCCTAATAATACGATATTAATTGTTTATTAATTGTTTATCTAAATTGCAAATATAAATGTAAATCACAGGATATTACGATTTATATCAAATTGAATTATATAAAATCCTAATATATTCAAATATCTTGTTACTTAGTTGAAAAGATGCATAGGAATTTACATGCTGCTATGAGTTCTTTCTCTAACAATTTTATAGAAGTCCTTTGTTTTGATTAAGTATGAATCCCGCAACAGTACTTCTTAAATTTTGCAATTTATTATCCAACTTTATATACAATTTAACGCTCAATTTAACGTTTGTTCAACGTACTGACGACCTCCGTTTCAAAGGTTACGACTCTTCACTTCTCATTGGAATTCTAGCCGTACCGTTTAACTCTGCCGCATATTTGTCGTCGCTGTATTCATTTTCTCCGTAGTCTTGGTAGACTAAAGCCTCGTCTCTTTTCTTCTCGTCAACCCGGTTGTCGAGAACAAGTAGAATAAGTAAAGATAACGGGAACAGCGGCCGACACAGATGATAGCCATTTCTTTCGAGGATATCCCGCGCGCATCCATCCTGCGCTCGCGCGACACGCTCTAAATTTTATTGTACCGGCGAGTGTATGTTATGCCAGGATCTTTTCCGCCGTCTCTCGGCGTGCATTATCGCTCTAGAATCCCGTCCTCAGAAACCCGACTACATCTATAAGCATGCCAGTCTTTGCCCTTCTCTTCTAGGCACGCGCTTCAGTCGATTTGTTTCGGTCCGACCCGAGAAGGTCCCGCTTGAAATATCGCGTCGGCATTATTTTAAGGAACTGAAAGTCATCGTTACAAAACGAATCCCAATTCAACGTAAAATAATGATTTCTCTAGCGAACTCTGCCGCATTCATGTTATGCGATGTTTTGTTCGGTTTTCATGATATTTTGTCCAGAACGAATTGTATACTTGAGATATTTTTCAAAAGATCTTGCTAACTAAAAGACACTTCATTTGAGAGACAAATGAATATGAAGAATGTACATTATATTACTATTACACGAATTATTTTTCGTTCATAAAAGTTATCTGTAATTGCACAATTTATTTTTTATTTTTTGCTGATATTTTGAATTACTAATTATTAACTGTAATCATGCAAATATAAAAATATAAAGATGGAAGAATTTCTTGTTTCGTTATCGAAACAAAGTGATTTAGATTCAAAATTCAACAATAATATATAATATTTAATTATATATGATTCTCTGGAAATAATTTTATATTTACGATACATAAAGTATATTTGAACGTCGTGGATATATAATCACAAATTCATTATAGTAAATGAGATAAAAATCTCTTCTCAGCACCGAATGAAGAATAAGACAAGGGAAATAGCCAGGCGTGTTCTTGCAGAGTAAACTAACGTGTTTCTTATTTTATTATTTGTTAATAACATTCCAATTATAAAGTATCTTTAATCTATTTGCCAATTTAGAGGATTACTGACTCAAGCCAGCCTCGATATTATAACCGTGATATATCCAATTTGCCCGTGTACTCCTTTAATTGTAATACAGAATCTCTCTTCAAGGGAGAGACTATACTTTAAGGATCCTCAGTGGGCAAGACTCCTCTCCCAAAATCCGAAACTGGTTTCCAGATTGAGAGGGATAAGCGAGATTTCTGAGCCGCCTCGAGAACCGTCTGAGCTTTCGCCGTGGTAGCGTTACTCGTCCAAAAGCTGTCGGTAGGTTCTTCAGGTCGTGCCGCGCGGTAATCCTATACGTCTTAAGAAACTGGTTTCCGCACGACGTGTTGCGGGTAGCGCGCAAAACAAATTAATAACAAGAACATCATAACCGCGGCTCCAAGGCTGCCCCGAGACGCTCACGAGCCGCAGCTGCTATACCGGGTGAGCCGGCTCCATTGTTATTCTCAGAACTAAATCTTTCCGCGGAGAAGACATCGAACCGCGGTTCGTGGCTTCTCGATTCATTGTGTTCATTCGCAAAGTATGCGATTGCTTTACCGGAATGTATATAAAATCGCGTCTTTGCTCTTTTTCAACTACGGGATATAATCAAATTTTTGATTATACAGCAAAGAAATCCTGTTATTATAGTTTTATGTTATGTAACGAAAAAGATGCGCTCAAGAAACTTGATAAATTAAATTACGTAATAAAGCAATGTTATAATATAAATATTAAAAGATTCTATTTAATAAATTTCTATTTAATTATCTTATTTAATAAAATTATCTGTATAATTATTTCAAGAATCTTGACAATTCGCAGCGCGTATGACTACTTGTGTACAGCGTAGATAACATTATACGTGCGTGCCGCATTTACAATTGTATAGTAGACGCGGATCAGCGAGAGGAGAAACAACTGTCGCATTGTGCGATGAGGTAATCCGTTTACGTCCCTCGACTATCGATATATTGCTACTAGGTCACATAGTCCGCCTATCCCGCATTACGTATGTGCACTCGTTATTTATGCACTCCCTTATACACACCTCTCATGCATTAATAGCTCGTGCACGAAAGCTTAAGGCAATCAGGGGTGGAAACGGGACGGCAATAAACCTGTATTTTCTCTGATTACGCTTATTCCCTGGCATCTAGCTTTTTATGTACATGTCACGTTCACATTAGTTTCGTAAAAAAGCTATTGATGTAGATAGTACAGGTACATGAAGTGCTGCATCTATCATATCAATGATAGATAAGAAGTCTGCAAAGTTGGCATCCCAAAATGCGAATTTTTAGAATATTAGACTCCCTAAAATTTATGTTAATGATGAAATTTATTTTTAATTTTTTTGTATGATAAACAAATAACGGTTATTTATGAATAAATTGTGGACAAATGCCATATCAACTTTGTAAAAATTTGCATTTCGGGATGCTAATTTCACAGACTTCTAATTAAGGCAACATTTCGATAAGATTATACTTGATTTTCCTCTACAAAAACTGATAGAAATGTTCAGAATTTGATTCACACCTTGAAAATACATAATTGCTAAAAGTAAATCAATCTTTTTCAAATTAATAACGAAAATAAGATCGAATATTACCTTATATTATTTAATATTGCGATACTTCAATATATAATCGAATTAATAAACCTTCCGATCATTACGAACATGCCCGGCAACAAGAATAAGCGAGATTAAATGGACGAGCGTTTTAATTACGGTCTTCGCATATTCATTAACGGATTTCAGCCGGGTCATCATTTCGATGCATCAATCGTATCTCTTCATAGGATCAATGGTGCTCCTAAGAAGAGATCTGCGAAGCAGTCGCTATCACGCCCTGTGCCAGATTGGCTTTTATTGCGCCGTTTCTTCAAGTTCGATCTCTCCTTCGATCTTCGAAGGCCGATGGTGGTCCAATACCAGTAAGGGCAGGCCGATCGGTACTTTTCAAGACAACAATAGCTGACTCATCCGATATCGTATCTACCTGATGCATGGTCCATGGGGAATATTACTGTGAAACTATTATCGCGATCAAACGTCGATTTACTCGCAAGGGACCGCTGGTTCACTTTTACAATCTTAACATATTTATTCTTTACTTAACTGTCGAATCAAGCGGGAAAAATTATCGCGAGGAAATCGAGAAAAGAACGAATCACAAAGTCCCCATGTTTTAACGTGGCCGGTTTTTTTCTTTTGCAATACGAGTATCGGCAAACAGTCGTGGTATTTATTCGGACATGGACGATTTCAGTCGGGCATTTATCACCAGATCAGGTTACCTGTGTTTACCAAATCGCCCGAGGTCAGTCAATTTGAACTGTATTTATTCATGTGGCACGTTTGATTTCCGATTTTTGTTCCACCAGAACGAAGCAACGAATATTTACGACAGTGTAATCTAATAAATTTATATTTATAACTTTGTAATAAATTATGGCGCCTTATTCTTTATTTATGGCACATTTGTCGGTATTTAATCATTAAAGCTAAAAGAAATTAAGGAAAGTAAAAACTCAATAAGTTTTATTTTTTTAATTTATTAGTATTAAGAATAATTTTTTAAAATTAAAAACACTTAACTCGAAACTTTGGAAAAATTTTTATTATTCGTAATGTAACAGGAAATTCTTAAGAAAAGTTACTTAGAAATAATTACTTCGCATTATATAAACGGTAATAATTGTAATATTCTCTATACATAACATACTATGAGATGTACAAGTAAAAAATTCTTATGATTATTCTTTTTAACAAGCTATTTAAATGTCGACTTTCAACAGCAACGTTTCAAAAATAAGCATTAATAATCAATAAAATAGTCGCTATGGTAAGTTTCTAAAAGTTTCCTCTAAAGAGCACAAAAAACATGGTTAGCATTTCAAATTAATTACTCCGTGAACTAAAGAAATTGTACCGAATAAGTCGACTAGAATAGCAATGACCTAGGACCAACAGTTCTCGAAGCATTTACATATGACATGACGGCAGAATGCGGCACGGATCGTCGCACGACATCGATTTCCTTTCTTTCCTTTTTGCTCCCGCCCTTCCGGGTCTTTTTAAAGCTGTTTTCGTCTCCTCGTTCGATCCGAAAAAAAGATAATGCATTTACACGAAAGTAGGGAATATAGCATGGTATAATGACGTGGAATAATGACCGAGGAACGATCATCCTGTCAGGCACCTTCGTTAATTATTCTAATTAGAGGTGTGCCGACCTGGCCTTTACGTGACCCATGTAAACGACGTTGGTAGGTAATGCCCACATGTAGGCGATCGATTGAACGCGAAGGAAAAAGGTCGATAAGTACACAATATTATAATAGAACTGCAATTCTTCGACTTCGTTCCAAAATAGATACAATTTGATTATGTTTTACATACAATCCGCATTAACACACATACACATCAATAAAAATTGCTAAAAATAAATTCGAAGTTTATAATCAATATTTTGATATTTAAAAAGAACGTGCATTAACCAACATCTTACAAATGCTTCCACTCGACTTAATTTCTCCTCAAATTTGCCGTAATTTAAAAGCATATACGTACGTTAATGGCATGTAAGTACGTATACGTATGTTAATGGTAAATGCATTCCGCGAATTCGTGCCAAAGGACATTAAGTGCTCCCGGGCTGAAAATCCTGTAGGATAATCATACCGGCGAAAAGGATAATCCTCCGGCGAGATTCCGCCCGATATCTTCCCTTTTCACCGAGACGAGGGTACTGGTCACGGTAGAGAAAGAAAAAGAAGATGAAGAAAGAGAAGATGAAAATGAAGAAGAAGAAGAACAAGAGAAAGCAGCGTCATGGTTCATGCGGTGATTCTACCACGATAACTTTAACGTCCATGGAATGTTGGACTTGCCGAGTAGGCAATTATAATTCCGCGTTTCGATCTCGAGGCCCGATGCACTTTACGAGACGAAGAGAAAGAAGCTGCAGGAGAATGGCGTTTCGGCGAAGCTCTTTACGAGAGATAGGTGTTCAAAGTTCTCAGCGATTAATGATCATCAACCGGTCCTTCCTGATACTGCGCTGAAAAAAACCGGACGAAAATGAAGCCACCAAACGAGTATTGTCTAATGATGTACTCCACGCTCTGCGGTTGTATTTATTTCGCTTTTATACTTACTAATTTAATTCGCTTTTATACTTACTTTTTCTGAGGTTTCTGTGATAATGGGCACAGTATTGGAGCATTTCTCTCTCCAAACTTTTTCAGTTCTCGATAAATTTGTACCGAAGAAAAACTCCAAAATTGTCAAAGATACCACTAGATACTCTAGCGTTCCTTTACATTATTTACTGAACACCCCATACACAACGCACATTTTGTGATACGGTATGAAAGCATGAGCGCAGAGGCTCGGACAGGATCCATTAGCGGGAAGAGATAGCAAGGTCGTCGAAGGAGGCACTGACCGAAACGAGCCCGATGAAATATTTTATTCCTAGCCAGCCGAGAAAGAGAGATATATATACATAAAGTTGCACCGCCGGAGGTCCTTACGGCCACCGATTACTGTTAACGTTTAGTCCGTGTGCCTCCGAGATACTTCTAAAATCCCCCTAAACACTCAGAAATACGATACTGCGGCTCAAGGATGAATCTCGCGACGTAATACACGTGCTAAAGCGGGCGCCAGAAAGTAGCGGCCGCGCATTTCGCGCCCCGTATAACGAACGCATGTCACGAGCGGCGAATGCAAATGCGTTTCGCGCTCCCCCAGATCCTTGGAAGAACGCGATACGTTCTCGTATCGGTGCGAGTGTGGGTGGCGAGTGTGGTCGAAGAGAGAGAAAGTGCAATAAATTATTTCAATAATCTGAGGAGATGACTGGTCCTCTTGACGGAAACTAATGTGTTCGAGCTTACTGCGCGGAAGATGGTTTAATGTTAATCGCATTTCGGTCTTTCTCTCTGTCCAGCCTCGTTAAGTCGCTGAGTAATAAATTGATGGTCATGATTGAACAAATAATGCGCGTCTGCGTTATGTGAAATACATTTATGTTTTAACAAAAAATACTTTATTTAATACTCTCTACAATCTACAATATCCATTACTATCAAGCTCAATTAACTTTAATCTTGTTTTAACTCACTTTCCTATCTCTTTCTAGTTTCTACTTTCTAATTTAGAAAAAGATAGAAAGTAAGTTAAAACTGAGATTAAAATTAATCTGCAAAAACATAAGTTCGCAAAAGACATTGATAAATGTTTACTGTTTAATATTATTACTCGCATTTCTCTTTTTTTTATTATATATTATATTTTTAATTTCTCAGTAATCAATCATGTTACATTACAACATGCGTGAATTATTCAAACTAACTTTTTCTTCTTCTTTGTTCCAGGTAAGTTCGAGGGTCAAGTTAATCCCTGGGCCGACGACGGGGGCTATAATGCAGACCGCTCGACAGATAACTATCGGAAAGTTTGTTAGCGGTCGAGAGCGGTTGAGGATCCGAAAAATGTCAGGTAAAAATATAACAGTGGTCACTTTTTGAGGTAGAGGATGCAACTACGCACAGACGAAGCGCTACGCAACGACGCGAGTGCAAGCGCAGCCATTTTCGTCAATGTGTTGAGAGAGATTGTTAGATCGGGAGGGTAGATTAACGAATGGATACACGTGTCCAGCTCAGATTGACACGAGTTCTCGTTGGTGACCTATCTTGACGGCATCTGCCGAGAATAGAGGAAACTCATACTCCATAAATATTTCAATATAATCCATGTGTCCTCTTATCAGAGATAAGACGAAACTTTTACTTGTTATATGTTACAAAATACTATATTGATTTAGTTGTACAGCTAACTTATATAATGATAACAACTTATATAGTACACATATTTAGAAAATAGGCTTGTCTATTTTAAATAACTTTTTTAATATTATTACTAAATATTATTCAGATAACAATTTGTTGTTGTTTGTTACAAATACATCGTGAAGAAAAGTCGAACTGGAAACATTTCTGAAAACAAATCTAGATTCTCTGTATTTTTTTGTCATTTAGGGATTTCGTAATTTTACATGTTTGTGAAAAATCTATTGAGATAAAACGAAACTCGGCGAATTTAGAATATTCCATACGTATAATTTACATTTATAATATAGAAAGGTTCATTGCCGCCAATCCTTTTACCTAACTAATCATCTATATTTATCCTAATACGGGTTCTGGATTGGATTATTTTTTTAGAATGGCGTCTGGTAAATCTAGTGCAGTATTTGAGACATATTTCACAGTGTACGAGAGAGTACGTATACATATATTGCGTGTTTCAGCGACAAACGTTTATGCAAATATAAAATTGTCTACCGCCTGCCGGCGGACCGTTTATTTATTGTTCCCGCCGCGAAGTATAATCTGCCGTTTACTCCGGCACGGCAAGCCGATAGATTTGCCAAGCAGATTAGGACCCGTCGCAAAACCTGGGCTGACAGGACGCATCTCTTGACCACGCGTTTTACAAGTTGTTTTACAACCCGGATCTCGCCGCAGCGAGAACTACCGCTTTCTTTTGTTCCAAGAACAGTGATTTGATTTCTTTGATTCGTTTCTTAATGCAGTGCTATCTGTGCCTTCGTGATTTTAAAACGCTGTCCAAGATAAATTTTTGTTTTATTTTTCAAAGTATAATAGATACTAATATACATATACAATATAATTTGTTTCGAATATATATTTTATACATTACATTTTACATGATGCTCTTGAGACTTCTATTAGGCTAATTAACATCCTAAAATTGAACTTGAATATTTCTATAATCAGTTTCTATAATATTTTTGTCTCAAGAAGCTAGTCTGTATGATAATAGTGGACACTTTTAAAAGAAGTAATAAAATTATATTAAATCAAAAGCACATTTCTACATTTAATCATATTGTTATTATATCCGTTATTTTATAAGTTTTCAATATTTATGATTTTAGATAGTTAATCCGGGTAAATCATTTTACGCTACATATCGTTAGTGTGTCGCATTATTGCTGTTACAGCAATTAAGAGATTATACGTGTTATATAAACTAAAGTACCGCGCGCGGTATTCATAATTGAATGCGGCGCCGCTAACCAGTGCTACTGGTAATACTGGATATTCCAGAATATTATATTCTGTCTACACGCATGTAGCCAGATATATTGGGATTTTTCAGAATTCGTATAACATTAAATATTCATTAAAGCGGATTATTCGCTGATAGAGGACCGCTTTTACTCAGGATTTTTTGGGGAAAAAAACCACAAAAATAGCCGACCGTGATATTATACATACGTCATTTTAAATGCGCTATTTTGATAGCCATGCAACTCTCTCTTTTGTGATTTAACGTTAAAAAAAGAGGACAAATTTAAAGCAAAATATATGAAATTTAATGTGTATTAAAAATGTGTATTTCATAATTAAATAGAATATGTACGTGCATAAAGAAATTAATTGTCAATAAGAGACAAATGGGTTATCACAGGATTTTATGGAAGACACAATTCAAAGGGAAAACGATTGACAGTAGCTTATTAATTTGATTGATTTATCTCGCGCGTGAAGACAAGATTTCGCAATACCTTCGTCATTACGACGTTGACGTAAACGTGATGAACTGTCACGGCAATCTGTATACGACTTTGTGAGCACCTATACCAGACGCCATTTCTATAACGAGGGACGTCTGTAGGGTTCACTTGGGAAATTACGACTCGGCGAACAACCTCCTCAATTATCAAGCTCACTCGTAGCAACATTGTTTACAACAGTTCAGTGCCATAAGTATTTATCTACGGGTCTATCCGGTGACGGCTTTACAGCCCGTCCATGTACACGACGACGAAGCGTCCTGCGAACGAAGTTTACGCACGACGCGAGCGTGCACAAAGCGCTCGTTCTCCTCCGAGAATAATTCTTAATTAATTCTCGCGAAGCAAAGCTGCTTCCGCGAAAGAAAGCCAATAACATTCACCACTGATGCTCGCAAGAAAATATTTAATCGTATTGTATAATCAATAATGTTTTGATTAAACAATATCGAAAGTATTTTAAGTATTTAAGTATTAAGATTAAGTATTTGAAAGCTATTTTATTTAGTTTTAAATATTTTTAATTCGATTTTTTTCTTCTATGGTATAACACATGTTGCTTAAAACGCTACACTCTTAAAATATTCGATGGTTAAGTGAAATAACGTAAGATGCGATCTCCATTCGAGTTCACTGAGAAAGATGAGATAAATCCGTTTAAAAGTTTTTGTTTCACGATCCTTCTTCAAATCATCTAGAAACGATCCGTCACTGAAAGAATAGATTCTCAGGCCCTCACCTCGACCCTTCGCCCGAGAATATGGCTAGCTGTCGTCGGTAAGAAAAGGAGTATAACGCGGGGAAGCTGCATTTTAGAGTCCTCCTCCTTTTGCTGCCTAGTTAGCATCCTTGCCAATGGTGGATTCTTTTGTTTCCCGCCGTGGAACTCCAGCCGAGATTCTATCTGATGTAAATAATTATCCTGGAACCTGACAGATGCTGCGGGAGTTCTCTCTTCTCTCGCTTCTCCTCTACCTCCTGTTCGCCAACGAGGAAAGGAGGAAGGGAGAAAGGCCGTCGCATAGAAGCCCTGGAGAGAAATTTTCGTTTTACCCGAGAATCCTGTTTATCCTTGGCATCGCGTACCGACTCTGCGCGCACAGAAATACCCAAGATTCTCCGAGACAGAAAAAAGGATGATATAAATGAAAATATCGACTTATTATCCGTACTCGGCAACAAGAATTCCGCGTTTTCCCAATGGTTAATTCTCATCTTAATTAAAGCGACAATGATTTTTAAATTGCCCCGCCGTGAGCATAACAACGATTCAGGGATTCACAAGGATTCATTAAAATCGCGGACTAACCGCGGCCGAATAATAATTTTCAATTGAACGAGCGCGAGAATGAAATATTATTATAATTACGCTCTTTGAGGGAGGATCGCTCGGACCTGCCATTTATGTTGTTATATATTAATTTTTTATGCATTCATTCAGCGCGCAAATATTCTCGGTGAACTCGATATGGTGATTATTATCAGAGTAGCTAAATAGAAGCGATGTATTTCCGAACGTATTATATTTTGACCTGTTTTCAGATTTCTTTGTGAAAGAACGAGGATCTCTGTCACGCATGTGTGATCTGTCAGATCAACACATATTTATTTCAATAATCGGATGTAAATTTCTTTATCAGAATTTATTTCAAATTTACTAACCGCTTTTCTTATTAGCCTACAAAATTTCTTTATTAATTTAAAACATTTAAAATTAAATTTAATTTCCTATTACTTATTTTAAATTTATTTATTATTTTTGTTGCGATGTTATTGTTATCTTCTATACAGCGGTGACGAGAGAGATATCGTGATACATATACATTCTTAGAAATCAAATTTGCATATAATATACATAACTGCAAGGCTGAAATAGACAATGCTTGCACGATTGTATCTTGTGAAAATAGTCAAGTCGTTTCAAAACATCTCCGCATCTCACCGTTGTCAGATCGCGAAGTGTCCAGATTATCGTTCGCGTAATTTTCTGTCGTATTTCTCGTTTGTTGCGTTACGAGATGTGATGTAAAGATATGGCGAACGTTATAGCCGATATCTCACTATCGCCCTTGACGACCATAATGTCACCCCGGAGGAACAATTTGGTACACTTTACTCGCGACACACGTTCGCCGCCTGTGGGTCCTGCGCACGTCATGCGTGGCAGGGATGCAATTTATTCTCTGGGTTGGTGCCAGAGACTATTGGACAGGAAACACGTTCGAGCTGTACATGATTGGTGCTCATTGACTGAATATCTAGAGATGAATAATGATCAGCCGGTAAGTAATTATTACTTTTATTTTTTTGCGTAACATTGCTAAAGAATATAACGCAATAAATGCAAATTTTACGTATAAATTTTAAATGGGTACAAACTGTTTACATGCAACAGTTTGATTTTACACGCTACATTTTGTCTGCTTATCATAATATTCATAATATGTTAGTATACACATACATATAACATTTAGAAAAAGGAATGAAAAGAAATTAAAAATATTATTTAAAAACATTATATACATATTAAATTTTTAATGAAAAATTAATTTTTACTGAAAAATAATTATTTAAATTACAAATTTTTAAATCGTGAAATTTATATCGTGAATAATTAAATTTATTGCAAAAAAATAGTTCGTTTTCTAATACTTTTTTGTTAATTGATGAGGATATAGAATTTCTATTTTTATAGTAAGAAATTTCTTAGAATACATAATATTTAAACCATACAAACAGTAATATCTTTATTTATATAATCTCGTAATTATAATACGATATTTTATAGATCATAATTTTATCAGATATTATATCTATAAACGTACCGATAAACCTTTTACTCTCACTGGAAAAAACATAGTATTTCCTATATTTATTGATTAATGATTCCTATCATAAACTTCCGTTAATGATAGTCCAATTTTGCTTGTTGTTCTTCCTGATCGCTTATAATTTATCGAGTTCGCTCAACCGACCTCGTTTCGAGACATTTCTAGCAGCACGCAGTAGGTCCGGCATCATTGCATTCACCATTACATTCACCGTTTACTTGATTTACGATCATGAAATGTCGATGACTCCGATGTCATGATATCTTGTGGTTGTGTAATTATTTTCTTTAATCTCCCCTTTTATTTACAAAGAATACGATAGGTTTATAAATATATACTGTAAAGTAATGTCGCGTGTATACATGAAAATATATCAATGAAGATAATCTATATTATATTTTAAAAGCTACACTTACTTTAATATGTTTATCTTATCTACTTTCAAGATCCAAACATAGAAGGAATAGTTTTACTTTTACAGATAAATAATAACTTTTCTTTTCATTTAATTTCACACGTAAGTGAATTTTGTTTTATAATTCATAATTTAGGTTTGGCTACTTATCTAATAAATTGATAAATTCTGGAAAAGCATTTGATGTGCAAATGTTTGCTGAGGTGAGATAGAGTTCGAATTATTTACCAAAGTATGAATAATCAGGGTGGGACGCGCGATATCAGACATATTGCCCACGTACAGATTTTAATGCATTTGATCGGGTATGCCTGATGCATCATCTTCCGAAGGCAATCCGAGTTGCAATCGCAGAAATAAAGAAAGAAAGATGAAAAGCGAAAAGAGCAAGCAATAGATAGCTGACGAGTACATATTTCAGCAACGTCGTTCCTTTTATTTGAGTATCGAGACGACTCGTCTACGCTAATATCTACGTACCCGTGCTTACTTTGTAGCGTAATAACGTCGAATACCGATCAGATGCTGTTTTATTACCGCTCAACGGCTCGAAAGCTCCTTCGGCTAATGGCTCAGGTAGACGATAATGGCCGGCTGCTGCAAGTTTCGTTACTTCTCGCTCCTCCTGCCTCTCATATTCTTGCTCGCCGTTATTCGATAAGGCGGAACGGGCGGACCGCGGAATGATCGTCTTGACTGGAAATGATCGTTATTATCCGCCAGAGAAATTCCGGCCCCGCCGGTCTTTCCTCTCGAAAGGCACCCCTACGGGCCACGAAGATCCCTTCGTCCAGTCTAATTCGCACTCTATCGCACCCGCGTCTCCCCCTCGGGTGCGCGCCAAGTGAGAAAAATCGCGGCACTCACGGCAATTTATCGTAATTAATGACCTGTAATAACGAATGATAATTTATCGCGTCGGTGTGCAGTTATTCGGTAAGCTTCGAGTGCGCCGATAATTTCAACTAGATCTCGATCGCTCGAACAGTAGTATGCTCTCCACAAACCTGCCCTGTTGCGTATTCTTGAGTTATATCTATAATAATAATTAGGAACGTGTAACATTCTAATTAGCTTTATTCTTCTCCATATTTTTATCACATTATATTTGTGATATTTTTAAAATTATGATATATAAAATGGAAGATATAACGTCTTTGAGAAAATTATTGGAAAAATTTAACTATTCCATATTATCGTAATAATAATTGATATATTTTAGAGATTTACATAATAAAACATTATTTCATTATATATTTGATTGGAAATAATTAATAAAAGTTTAATCTTTTATCATTTGTGAAGACAGAATGCGATGTTAATATGATCTTGACATCAGACATATAAAATTTAAAATTCATCAGTTATATTTAACAAATATGCACTGCTTCAACGTTTTACATTACCTCGCAATCTCTATTACACTCTGGATGCTTTTAAAAAGCCGCATTAATTAACATATTAATCACGGTGTTATCTTTGTGATACGCGGCATCTCTCTCTTTTCACCGTTTTTTATGAATCCGGTCACCGTGTACATCACGAGCGGTTAATTTCGTCTTCTGAGCTAGCCCGCAGGCGCATCAAAAACCCCAGAGAGACACCGTCGAACGTCGAATGTAATAAATCGAGGCCATTCCTCTTCCTCGGCGATGTCCTTGCCCGCGCGGCACCGACTGGCCGAGCGTTTCACCGGCTTTCCGGGAACATTGCCGAAGGTGCGAATCGGCACGCAAACTAGATGCTAGACACCCAGCGCAGGTGGAACGGCAAGAAAGAATCGCGACGGAACAAGGAGGAGCATTTACCGAGAAGGCGCATTGCGCGAGTCTAGCTCGGCGGAAGAAAGAGAGGCGGCTGAAATCTTTGCCGGGACGCGGATAGCTCGCGCCCGCCTCTTACCGCGAACCGTTACGGAGAGCTTGGTAATTATCGTCGTGCTCGAGAGCTAACAATGCTGCCGACTGTCGAAGTCCGTGCGGTCTGCGAAGCGCGAAGATTAGCCGTCGCCCGCTAAAAGGCGTTCGCCTGGAAACGGGCCTCTCTAACTGACGCGACGTGCGAAGGCGCGGATAGCTCGAGCACGCATCGCATTTCATCGGCAGAAGTAGAAAGAAACGACCTTGCTGAACGAAACCAAACGGCGCGAAACATCCTGCGGCTTTGTCTTTCGCGACGCGATGTACTCGTAAATTTTTGCGGAAATGCTGTTGGGATAACTATACATCATGTCCTGTCAGTATCGCATCAACTCTTCATAACGAACTCTTTAGATAATTAAAAAGTAATTTTTTTCGAATAAAACTATACGGACACGAATACTTCTTGAATAATGATTAAGAAATCAAAGTTCTTTTCATAAATTAAATTTTAAAGATATAAATAAAAAACGATATTACTTCTAATTAATTTTAAATAGATTTTATTTTTACAAGATTTCAAATTATAATTAATTAAAAATTACAAAAAATGATGAGTTAAGTTTCAGTGGAGACAGTATTATAACAGTAACTAAGAAATTATAAAACAAAGTAGGAAGAATCGCATATGCTTTATGCTAAATTCGAAATAATATGGTTACATTTATATTAGCACTTTTGGCATCAGGAACTGTCATGGATTACTGAGAGTGTCACGTTTCATTACTTTCCGCCCAAGCTCTTAATATAATGAACGATAAATAAAACGTGGTAAGACGAGCAACGTCGAGCTGGCGCGATCTCTCATCACTCTTGTACACAATTTGCAATTTTAATGTCTGGTCAGGGATCCCTATGTCGCGCACGGCGCACGGTGGAGGTAACTTCAGTGTGTAAGGATACGTAACTCGATAGGATAATAACGCGCGACTGATGCAGTCATGCAAATCAGCATTCAAAAGACACTGGATCCCACGCTACAAATCTTGTGTCGATTGGACAGCATGCGCAGACCTCCTTGTGCTGTCTCGATTACGAACGAAATGATAATGCCATCATGCTAAACAGATTACGTAGATGTGATGTTTGTATGACATATTACGTACACAATAGAATGGAAAATAAATGATAAGTGCACGTCTATTTTCCAAATTACATTAAAATTTAGAAAATCTATCTTTTATCAAAAAGTAATAATAATTATTACAAAGATGGGAAAAGTTAGAAAAAGTATTATATCAATTAGTCAATTATTAATATTTACATAATGACGATTAAAATTATCCTATTCAAATTTGGAAACCTGTTAAAATAATCCAAATAAAATATTGCAAATTAAACATTTGGTCAATAACTTTGTAATAAAACAATTCGTGATATTTTTAAGACTCTCTTTTGTCATCTGACACATATTTACCATTTCAAAGGTATATTGTGGGTGGATTAAATTTCAAATTCTACGAAATCTACGAATCAGTTAACACTGTGCCTCACATAAGTCTCACGTATCGCTCGTGTCACCGCAACCGCAGTAGATTGAACACGCTTTGCATGCGCGAACTTTTTTCCCTATCGCGTGCACGGTTACTATTATCAAGATAAATAACTTGTAAACAAAGGCACTTCATTAGGATAATAACGATGCTGGAAGCATCCCGTGAAATGAGAGCTGTCCGACCGTGTGCCGCATCTTACCCCGATTTAATTTCGACGCGAACGCGCGCTAATGCAGCTGTCATTAACAGGTATCAGTTTAATAACTATGATTACATTAAAATATCTGCGGTCTCTCGTTAAGCCGCCCGGTAGGATATTAACGGTTCGAGAATACGGGAGTGTGTCAATTCATCAGGCTGTATCGCCTCCTCGGTCAATTCGTCGCATATACCCGGTACCCCCGCTGTTTACGAGAAGACTTATATAATATTTGAACACGTGACTTGCGACGGGGACCCAACAAAAGTCACCGTGGACAGCCACGGTTAAGCGATCACGGTATATTTGTTTTTTTCATCTGGCACGGCACATGAGTTTGCATATGTATACATATATTCGACGGTTCGCCGTCGCGGCCATTTTCTCGCGTGTATGACGACCTCACCGCTGGGGATCGAGGAACCACACGTGGCTCCGATACTGTTACGCCGCTACTCGTAAAGCCATCGATATTATTCCTACGTACGACGGTAGTGCTATGTTGACATTCCATTTCTGAAGTTACGACTGGCATCGCTCGCTGCATCCGTATTTTTCCAAATTCCATCTTTATGCCCGATACCGTTCACCAAAGTCTTTTACTGTCGCAAAGTCTTTTACTTCGACGCTTTAAACTTAATATTTTTAGTAATTTCGTCGTCTCATATTTTCAAATGTGAAATGCCTCTACAATTTTTGTTATTTACAATTACTTATTAATTTAAACGTTCAAATAATTATATGCGGTTGAAGGACTACAGCAATCATAAGCCGACCGAAGTTCACAAAAATAATTGAAATGCAAATTGGAATGAAATGTTGTTTGAAAACTTGAAAACGACATTTATATAATTAAAATGAGCAATGCGAATTGCGTCTTGAAATAATTCCGTAATCGCTTTTAAGTAATAGTTAATCAAATTTCAGTTTATAGTACTCGGTTTACAAACGTAGGAAAGCGTAGCACCAATTGCAAACAGGAGCAAACGCGTGATATCAGGAAGGAACAACGATTCGCAATATTTGACTTGAACATATGGCAGGAAATATTGATAACACCCGCGATAAAACGTCCAACAAGAAATGCGATTGGTGCAACACTCGATACGAATGCAATAACCGTTGCAGATAATCGAATTGCACGCAGTTGTGTTATCGCCAGGTATACTACAACATTATTCCCGTAAAGTGCAACGTAAATCTTTACACACCGTGTACACATGTGACGATGTGCGTTTTAAATTATCGGCATAATTATGAAAAATTTATGGAATGAATATAAGTACATGGTATTAAATTAATAATTCTCCCAGCGAGAAACGAGAGAAACTTTATTGTCATAGTGCATTCCATTTTAATTTATGAAAGGCAATTAATAAAGCAATAAGGCAAAAAGTGAAATTTTATGATGAAATTTTCGAAATGAGTTTTTTAACAACGGCAGAATAAAATTAATTAAATCTTTGTTTTTTTTTTTTTTCTTAATTAAGCGACGCATTGGATATCGCATTTTAACAATGCCTAGAAAATCTCATTATAAAGTCTCTCAAACTTTCGCATCCCAATAATATTTATACAGAATTTATATTTATCATATCTATATGTAATACATTTTCTGGTTTTGATACAGTGAGAAAGATTTTATTTAAATTGCAAAATTACGGTTTTTATCAATAATTTTTTGTAACTTTCTAGTTGACATAAATACTTTAAAAAAAAGTTATAATTAAAAATTATTTGACTTAAAAATTATTTGATTCTTTAGATATTTTTAAAATATCTCAGTATATCATACATTCTTTTATGCTGTTTATATAACATAATTACAAATCAAACGTTCCACAAGAAAAACCAATTGAAATAATTTGTCGTGACCGATACATACTTCGATGACAACAAGTTGAAAAGCATTGCGTCTGTGATTAAACCAGCTCCATCGTCACGTTATCTCGGCGAGGCGTTTTATCACGATCAAATATTGATGTGCACCTCGAACGTCGTCGAAGAAACGCTGAGAATATCGAGCATTTATCATCTCCCTATAATTTCATCGCGCTCATAAACCGCGCTTCATAGCACGCAGTTCCCCATATCCTTGCGTCCTTTCATAGGCACTCCAATTTTGTTCCGCGTTGGAGAATGCTTATATTCATGATAGACATTTTCTCGCGTACGCCCGTAACGCATTCGCGATAGAGCATCGTTCATGGGCGACTACACGGATACACGCATGTCTCGTAAAAGAGAGACATGCGAAGGAGAGTACTTGCTCATATAAATTTTCAAATGGAAAATTGGATTTTTGTTGCAATTTGTCTGGTTTCCAGTCTTTGGGACAGTTTGATTATACTCTCTTCAAAGTAAATTAGATCATTATCGAGATAAAATTTCAATTGCGAACAAGTTTCTAAGAAGAATTCTGGTGACGCCTATGGTGAGCTTCTGCAATTCGCCTCGTCCTTCTATAGCGCGAGATAGCGCGTGCGAGATATTCGTTTCATGAACTGCGACGATGATGAAGTCGCTTGCAGATATCGTGCGGATAGACTCGCGAGGGAAAACGACGAAAAAAAGAAACGTTGCAAGAGTGATGGAGAGGATGTATGTTCGCGTAATCGCGTGTATATGGCCGCGCACGAGCGTATATATCGGGTGATCTAACATCTATAGCGAAACATTTCTTTACAGCAAAGACAGCAAACGATGAATATTTTAAAATACAATTTACTGGATAATTACATTAGACTATTCTTTTTTTTCATGTTGCTAAAATTGATAAATAATATGTAAAATATTCATTTATTCAAGAAAACACATCTTAATATTTTGACAATTAACTTAGCTTAACAATTTTTTGCAATCAAAATTTCATAGAAATTTTTTGACAGCCTTATCTTGTATTTTTTGTAAATATTAATAACGTTTTCTATCAATTTTGTATTTAATAAATACTTTAAGATATTTCAATATTATTTAAAAAACCTGCGATGATTTTGTTTAATATAATGTTAACATTTTTTTATTATCACACTGTATCGAGAATAGTTTTAATTTTCACGATTAATTATTTCGCAATTTTTTAATATAATAACTAATAATATTATTTTATTCTACTTTCCAGAAAATAAGAATAAAATTTTGTCTATTTCATAACTTGGGTAGTGTTTTACACAACAAGTGACAAATGAGAAACTAATGTGCATATGTACATTATTTAAGACATACCACCGGCTTGATCACCCTATACATACGACGTGCTTTATCCAGTGGATATACGGCAGGCAACCGGCGATAAGGCGCGGCTAAACCCGCCCAATCAGCTATGTTTCACGGTACTCGCGACATTACCACTTTATATCGCCTATCGTTCTCCATATATATTTGCCCGTTCCACGTGCGTGCACGCCGTCGTCGCTTATATATTCGTGCACACGACATATTCCCCGCGACCGTGTGGGTGCGCACACTTTCGCCTGGGATACATTCACGGGTGTGTAAAACGTAAACACCGGGGGGACCGATATCGACACGGCACGGCGTGCCCCTGCTTTATGGTATCGCTGATTTCGTTTCGAGAGGTCGATCTTTACGAGTCGCCCCGTCAGGAATTTTATCCTCGCCGGTAGTGTCCCGCGAGGATTATTGTCGGCGAATCGTATTGTTACATGATGAATCTCTTCGGGTCGATAGTTGCGAGAAAATGGCATGAACTATAACTTGGATGTGCTAGCCGATGAAGCCAGCATACCGAAGCGCCATGCCGAACTCACATAGAGACGTAGTTTTTATTCCTATTAGTTGATATTACATTCATATTAATTAAATCGTAAGATATGATCATAACGAAAGGAGCATTGTTTAAAATAATAATACACTTGCATTAATCGTTCTTTATTCAATTGTCACAATCCAATAAAAGTAGAGTGAGTTAATCACATTGGGTGCGGCTCACATGCAACAGCTCAAATTATCAAATTAACAAGCAGTGAGGCAATAAATAACCGCGCAGCCATACAAAGGGCATAGGCATGCCTCTTAGACGTTCCTGTTTCACTAAATTTCCCTCGCAATTTGCGAACGATAAATCTTATTTAGCGCTCGCGTTTGACACGTCGGCTAATATATCGCAAGCGCTTGTCAATATCATTGAAGCAACCCCCTCCGAAAATTCCCGCCCCTTTCACTGTCTACCGCCGTCCCATTAATCGTGAGAGACGTTGGTGGTAACCGGTGTGTCGAAATCGCGCGCACGGTGAGAATGAGTGCCACATGTGGCAGGGACAATTGTAAAATGGCGAGTGTTGCCCAATCCAAGCGTGTTCCCGATTGTGTACGCCGATTGCACGCCTATGCAGCGGCAACAGAACCCGAGTCCCGATGTGTAGGCGATCTCCGGCTAGACACCGTTCGGCTAGGCACCTCTCTCGGCGTTGAGTCAGCAGATCCTGACATAACAGCGATCCTCGTCGTCCCGCGACGAGTGTCTCCCATACTGTGTCCGTCAACTCGGGTAGCACCGTTAGGCTTACGCTGTAACACGGTGGCAAACGGCAGGATTCACGTGGCCGTGACACAACGTAGGAAATACACCAACGGCATGCATCAACTGAAACTGGCACAAAGCCAGGTCACGACCGAGTCTGAATTCTAAAGTTCAGAGTCGAGACCGCTGCCCTATGCTACCCTCGAGACTATTGCGTACTCCTTGCTAAGTGCTAGTTTCGAACCAATTTCGAATCAGACAAAAGTCAGAGTGATTGCGGTAAACTGTGGCTGGTTATTAAAAGAAAAAGCTGTCTATACTTTATCATACTTAATTAATCAGAGAACTTTTCAAACAATTATTGAAAAATTACATAATATATATTTTTTCTTGTATACTCTTTATATTTTTTAAAAGAATTTTTGATAATTTAATAATTTGATAAAGTCAGAATAATTGTTGATTAAAGAAGAAAGGTTCAATATACTTAGATCTTCTACATCTACAAATACCACGCGTATTCAACAAACGACTCGTAATGACCGACAGGGTACTAATAGTCGCTGTTATTCGACATGCCGTGCACGAAGGGATCACGGGAACTTTATGGATGTGATCGCTATTTGCCCTGTAGCTACTCGTGCAGATACAGGTTGATTCTAAATTTATATAGTACTATTAAGCATTGATATATAGTATCACTGAGCGTTCGACAATTAAATTTATTATCGTGATTTTATAATTCTTATAATATGTTATTTGCACTATTTATTAGTACATGTGTGATAACATGAATAACATACCATCGTTATACGCTATGTCGACAGTATTCGATAATAATTTTAATATTTTCTAAATAAACATGAATTTATATAATTAAAATTTCATTTTCTTGCAATTAAGCAAACATCGTAAAATTAATTAACACTATAAAATTTTCATCGTCACAGTAATAGTAAATTTCAATTTCTTCGATTAAATGATACTTATTGAAAAATTACAAGAAAATTATTATACAAAAATATAAACATATGCAAATTTAATATTAATCGTGAAATCTTTCCTCATTTTGCCGAGAAAAATACAATTAACGGTGTTGCACCTTATGAACATTTTAACTGTTACCAATCGGACCTGGAATTCTTCGATCTCGTACGGTAGGATGGCAAAGCACGCCTTCGTGTTTCGCTTAATGCGCGATGCAGTAAGCCGCACGAGCACGCGAGTTACTGCTGATTAGAAATGCATTCGCTCGACTGGTTCCTCGGCGGTTCGCCGGCATGCACAATACCGAGTGCAACAACGTGATCGTGAATGCCGGAGCCAAGTTGGCGGACCATCCGCGGCATTCGTGCAATTCGCGGCGTGGGAATGCAATCGAGAGTTAGAAATGCCGATGTACCGCGACGATATCGACGCTCGTTGGCAACCCGATAATCTGGTGGTTCTTCTAGATGTAAAGGTCAACTGAACGATATATGGTATTTAGTCAATACACGGTCCGGCGAGCCTTACTTTTAAAAAAGTGCACTGTGAGAACAGTATGCGGTCCGCGCAAAATTACTTGTTACGTATTGAAGCTCACTTTGTTGTAAAATTACTCGTTCAACTTGAAATAATATGAACAAGAAACTCTTATCTTCAAACGCATAATTTGTTGGAACGCGATCAATTCTTTAAAAAATTTTTTTTTTTATTTACTTGAACTTAGCCGCATATATTTTATTTTTGAAAAAATAAATGAGACTAAAAGACAAGCTAATAGAAAACAAAGTTTCAAGAAACCGATCGACTTTTGAACGCGCTGTATCCCGAGACCAGTGCGCAAAGATAATCTACGAGGTCCGACTTCTCGGTATCTTCGCACCTCCGGAGCCCGAAAAGAACCCCGCGGTGCCTTTAAAAGAGAAGGGGGCGGAGAAGAAGGGCCTTGGCGCAGAGTTCCCGCGCGATTTATCCCGCGTTCTCTTTACGAAATTCTCAGGGGATAAGAGCTACGAGGTACCAAGATACGTACCGCACGCGCAGACATGGGTGAAACGTAATGATGCAGCCAATCTGCGAATGCGTACGTGCATGCCGTGCGTGCGTGCGTGCGTGCGTGCATGCATGCACGGCGGAGAACCATACGCACCGCGGGCGCAGATAAGGACAGAAATGGCGGCAATTACCGTAGCGGACCGATGGCACGAGAGAGACGGCCATATTCATCATCCGAGGTCATTTGAATATCGCGGTGTCGAGAGAAGAACGAGACGGGACGATAAGGGAGGACAGACGGGAGAAAGAAAGGAGGAGAGGAAGAGGGAGAGGAGTTCGTAGGCTTCGACGAGTAGGAAGACACGAGAAAGAGTGATGTGGAGGGAGAAGGAAGATTCCTCCGTCCAGCACGATAGCAACCCGCTGAAGGAAAAGAGAGAGGCGATGCTGCGCGGTCCGGCGGGGGCGAAGGAGCGAGGGTGGGGGTGGGGGAGAGGGAGAAACCGGTTACAGAAGAAGTAAACACGCGACGGTGATGTTACCCTCCGTTCCTCTCTTCGTCACTACAAAGTACCGAGAGTCTTCGAGGATCTGGAGTGTGACGTTCCTGAAAAGTCAGCTGCTGCGCCGAAGAAGAACATGGCGGACGCGACACGGCACGCGCGATCTAAGCTCCTTTCGGACAAATACGCATCGCGGGGTTGTTCACCTGTCTCGACATTCGAGCGTACTCAGCTCAAGCTCAAGGATGACATTAGAAACCGAATTTAATGACGGATTAATATTTATAAATTTTTTTTTTTTATTATCTTATAAATCTTTTTTACGAATTGTTGGGTGAAAACTCAATCACTGTTTAACTCATGATTTGCATAATTGTTGCTTGTTGCCTCGAATAATCATTTATTATATAAGTTATTGCTTGATTTACTCGGATTATTATTCAGTTTACTATGTAAAAATTAAGCATCCTTGATGCCTATTTAAAATGTTTTCTAAAGAGTAACAAAAGTAATCATACACAAAATTTATTGACAGGTTATTTCAAAAAATTGGAAATTTTGAATATGTATGATTATTTATAATCGTGAAACATCTTAATTTACCATGAAAATTCTTCAAGTCTAGCACGTACTGCACCTGCGAATAATTGATTTGTGGAAAAGAACCGCCATGAAATCACGATTCTACCGGTAGCTAATTGCCAATTTGTTGATTGTCGAATCAAATGTTAAGGTTTCTCGGTTGAACGGGTAAATCTGCTGACATATTGACGATCGCATCATGATTCTTGCTCGGACTAATACCCAAAAAAATTTCAAAGTCGAGCTCGTTCTTTCGATGTAGTCGTCGATTGAAAGTAGCTCTCTTGCTGATTTTAAAATCGCGCGAGCTTCGAGGCAAAAAGCAGCTCCCCATGATACCGTGTCGTATGTCTGAGCATGTGTCAAGAAATTGGCCTGATGTTGCAAAAAAGATCGATAGTAAGGAAGCAATTTCGCGATCTGTTTTCAAGAAAGATAAAAATAGCTCTACAATTTTTTTACCCTTTTTGAGACATCAGTGTTAACAACTTTTAATTCCATATTTTTTAAAAATTTATTAGTTTGTTTTCTAAACAGTGCTAAAGTTTTACGGAAAAAATGGTACTTAATATTTTTGTATTGGAAGATAATAGTAATTATATAAATAATCTACATTCTCATTTTATTTTTTCCAAAACTGTAATTTCAATACATTCCAAGTTGCATACCATCACTGAGAGCCCATGTTGAATCTTTTATTCAGATCTAATATTTGGAGTGTAAAATAGTCTTCACGTAATGACTATCGATGATACACGCGCACTAACTGGACTATCGCGTAAAAAACGTTACGGAACGTGTAAAAAGCTGCTTGTGGCTAAATTCTTCATCCATGCTGCTTATTTGAAGAAGTGGTTATCAAGTAGCTAAAGCGAATGCACGTCTACAAATTATTGAAATTTTATCAACTTTTTTACAAACCTTATTGATGCCGATCAGTTTTTGTACTTTTATTAGTTGCCAAAAAGCGGTTTCAGATTAAGAACTTATTTTAATACGAATATATTTCGAAATATACCACTACCGATTTTTCAATAGTTGTAAGATCAATCGGTGAAACAATTAGAATGATTTCAAAAGGAATATAAGAGGTATTATCGAATTGGTTATTCAAGTTGTGTAGCAAATTTTAATTCCGCGCGGAATGTTAATTTTCTCGGGGGGGGGGGAGGAATATGCGTTTCGCAACAATCCGATGTAAAAAGCAGCCACATTCTTAATTGCGTTACCAATATTCATACTAACGAGCGCATTTAAAACCAATTAAATGTTCATCGATCGTAGCATCTCGTCGATTTATCAGATGCGATATCGCAATACGGAAATGCCACTCGATCTCCCCTATAAATAGATCTCATAATAAATATTTGTTACATAGAAACCACAATATTTATTACATATTTTATCCAGCTCGATTCAGCTAATGATTGGGGACGCTCTACTTCAATGCTTTCATAAGGGTATCTTCCAGATGTTTTCGTCCTTCTATCGGCATGCTTTGTAGAAAGAGGCGCCGTGTTTACAGTTTCCTTTCCGCAAATATTGATCATTCGTAGGAAGTATGGGAAGCGGCGGAGAGGACGACCAAAAAATTCCCACTAAGTTCCGTGCTATTAATTATTCCACCGACTATTTATTAGACGAGACATTATTTTTCTTATTTCCTTCATTTCTCATTTCTTTTTTGTTCGCAACCAAATTATTGGACATGTATTAATGTTTTAAATAATTTTTTTATAGATATGAGAAAACTAAAGAAATTAAATTATAATTTTTAAATTGTATTAAAAATTTTTAATTTATAATAATTATTCTAAAATGGTTTATCAAAGATTTTTTAATTTGCAATTAAAACTTATAAAAATTGATTATATATTTCTTTACAATGAATTATATTTCGATGGCCAGAAGGACATTTTCTTCTCAGTACAATGGAATTTTTCTCGATAATGCGACATCGACCGCAACTAATCATTTATTTGTAATCTCCCGCACAATATTTGTTGCTGATAACAATAGATATTTGTCGTTATTTGATATTTGTCGTTAGCAAAAGAAATACAAAAAGGCTGACAAAAAAGTAATAGGTGGTAAAAGAAAAGCAAGTCCAAAAGGACGGAAAGAGATCTTCACGTTTCTGCATCTATAGTATCCGGATGTATGTATTTGGTCGGAGCCTTGTAGTTTACGGATGTATACAAGAGATTTCGGAACTTCGCAAATAAAAAGAATTAGAAAACTGCATTCCATGTCTTTGCAGTAACTACATTACCATTCATTATCACGTTAATGTTTAATCTTAATGCAATAAGACGTTGCTCCATAAATTCTTTACTTTTTGTTTGATCTAAAAGAGATATGATACGAACCCAGGTTCTAAACTCGATACCGAGAAATTTTTTTGAGCCCTGAGGTAGCGGCGCCATTGCTCTCTGAACCGGTATTCTCTTCTGGGCAGTATTTTAGTCGCTCTATGCCCATGGTGTACCCAGCGCCTAAGTCCCATGGGGGGAGTTACCTGCATCAACGACGAGAGAGCCGTGGTGCGAGATGCCTTAAGGGCACTTTTGCCACTCTTCGTGTTCTCGTGCCACGCTCTCGTGGTTCAACAATGGATCAGCATGAGAGATACCGCAGACTGGGTCCATAAGGACGCGGATATAAGCTCTATCTGCCGTTCTCTTGAAACAAAGCACTCAATCGATGCATCTCTTCGATCCGTCTTCGATCGCTCAAAAATATGAGATTTTGCAAGCTCCATTTATTAACATTATAGAACACAAATGTAGTTTATTGCATTATTAAACAGATATCTTTGATCATACGTTTTTTCTTTTATAAAAGAAAAGAAAAGAGAAAGAAGAACAATCGTGTCGCTTTTATCTAATTTGTGCACTATGACGCGAAATTTCTTACGGTTGTGATAAAAATGCAGAAAGTGTCTAACGTTCCTT
This sequence comes from Tetramorium alpestre, assembly GCA_021460005.1. Lineage (NCBI taxonomy): Eukaryota > Metazoa > Arthropoda > Insecta > Hymenoptera > Formicidae > Tetramorium > Tetramorium alpestre. Next base: position 139,650 of record JAJVSH010000016.1, on the reverse strand, counting down.
TGCAGAGATTCATGAAATAGAACAGAGTTCGAATAAGATCGATCCATAAATCGAAACATAAGATCTCTTGATAGATAATAAAAGTGTTTCTCTCTTTGAGAACTCTCTGGCTAGTGGCATTATCAGGATTCTTTCAATATCTTACATGATGTTCTAAAACCTGTTCTAACCTTTGCGCATTTTTAAAGGAAACAATTGGCTTTTTAGTACCGAAATTTAAATTAGCTGAAAGTTTAGAATAGCCAGATCATTTTATGTGAGGGCATGATCGATCGATGCATAAACAAGCCTAAAGATAGTGAAACCACTTGATGGCCATCGAGTTAGGGCTGACGCCACTATATTTTATTATTAAAACAGCAGTAAACTTTTATAATGTTTACAAAGTTGAAAGTATTCTTTTAACAAGTATAAAATTATATCTTATAAAAAACAATAATAAAATTACTATAAATGAAGCTTGTATAAGTATTTTATATTCTTTTTTTACAAATTATAATTTATGTAACAATATATTTTAATTTTTTATACTATTTCTGCCATGCACGATATTTGTGGCGTAGGAAGCACGTATGTTTAATCAACCAAGTAAAGCTTCAACAGAAATCCTGCGACGTTGTTAAACAACGGATAAAGTAATTCCTCGAAAGAGCTCCGTAAGAAAGTATGCGGGGAAGCAAGAAATCCTCAGGTATAAACGAAAGGATGCATTACGAAGTGGGGAGTAAGACAAAATGGGTGTTGGCGAGGATGTGTGAAAGAGGAAAACAAGTAGCTAAATTTAGGTCCACGCACACTCGTAACCTCCTGTTGAATCTTCGGTATGGAGCATGGACATATGATTGCTCTTGCTTCATTTTACTATAAATTATTACTGTAATAAATCTTTATAGAAAAGCACGGGGCATTTAATTTTTTTAATGTTATATGAATATATGTATCCTTTTAAAAGCGGAAAATGCGATAAATTGGATTTAAAAAAAGAAAACATTCACAGAGAAACAAAACTTGAAACTTATATAAATAACTGTTGAATCATTTTTCTATCGTTTATGTTTTATGAAAAATAAAATTTCAAGTTATATTTTTACTTTAATTCAGGTTTCTAGGTAATAGAAAACGGAACACTAGAAATGACAAGAAAAGAAAAATATAGGTTTTACGCTTCTATAATTTTGGAATTATATCCCATCGATCTTCACAGTAGGGGATCACCATGATCCTAACGATGCTTTAACTTTCGATGCACCTTTAGGGGGAAAATTCGGCTTTTCAGGTATCCAAATTTTTGATTGTTATTTCTGCATTCCTGTACGATAGTCTAGGTAGTCTGGTATATTCGTAAGAATAGTTTCATGTAGTCTCCTGATGCTAAACAATATCGCGTGGACAGTCAAACCACTTGAGGGAACAATAGGGAGTGGTGTCCCACAGACATAAGGCGCCGAGGGTGAACCGGTGAGATGGTTGTGCTGGAGAACCGCCCTATGTTACAAAGCTATCGAAGGGCATGGTCAGGCACCTGCTGAATACCAATATCCCTTGCGAACCAAAATGAAATTTATAAGAAGATCCCTATCATTGGGTTGACTCGAAATTAAATTAACACGATTGTGAATTGGGACCACATCATTTATCCGATATAACATTAAATCTATTATAATCAGAAAAATGTTACATAATGAAATATCATTATAAATGTAATATTATTAATAATATTAATTTCTTACGATTGCTTTCATCAACCAATGTAAATGCATAGGTACAAATATCTATGAGAATTATTAATCTTACGTTACGTTACCTTGCAATCTAAAGCATCTAAACTTGAATCGTCTATCAGATACGTAATTTATTAAACATAATTATCGGCATTTCTCCGGCTAATTCATAAAGAGAATGAAGAAATCGATAAATGCGTTGCACATTTGCTCTTTCGTGGAAATATCTCTCTACAAGAACATATTTACGATAAAACAAGCGTGCATATCGTGAAAAGGGCAAACGATCGTTGTACTCTTCGTGTTGCTGCAATTTTTGAGATGCAACGACGAGAGTTCCTTCCTCGAAGCAACTCCGCGGGAATGGATTCTTCTTGGAAACCGAACACGATGTATTTTCACGCCTGTCTAACATGGCTTTTACGTAACTCGATTACAGATTCTTACCAGTCCTCCTCTCTCGGTATATCCGATTAGATACACACTGCAACTATGATATACTACTTATATATATCATCGTTTTTATCCTAATTATTATCTCAAATGTTTTGATATTACGTAAAGGCAACAGGAATTGGCTATGCATTGTATTTATTTTTTTTAAATGAGATACATTCTTTTTTCCAGCTCTAAACTATTAGAAATAGAAATAGTTATTCAAGATAGTAGCTTCTGTGTTACTGTGTTTCATTTTATAAATTATTCATATTGAAACATTAAGAAATATGTAAATTTATTTATATCTGATGCTTTTATATTATACATATTGGCATTATGTTAAAAATAAATACACAATTAGAAGCGATATGTACAAATAAATTATTGCTTAAAAGATATTTTACAGATTATAATTTTCACAGATAATTTTGCCAAACGATTTTTGATGCCTAAAATTTTCAAAAAATATAAAATAATTAAGACGCGAAAATGTCTTGTTATATCATTCTCACTTTTTTTATAAAGACCTACTCGATTAATTTAATATTAATTTAACTCGGAACACATTCGAAATCGCTTATCATCATCATCAAATTAAATACTTCCTTCGCCGGAACCATTTACATCCCCGACCTTTCCACCCCTGCGGCTTCAAATTTTCTCTTGTATCCTCTGCGCGAGGAGAACACATGCTTTTTTTTCTGGTCCAGATGCATCACACGCAACCCCTCAGGTGTGTGATGCTCCGATCGGTCTTACGCGCGGTATCGCACGACTGTACGAATGTATCCTACACCTACTACGCCTACTACTATCGCAAGTCAGGAGCTGGAGCGACTAGTGTGCGTGCGTGTGTACGCGGTGTATACCTGNCGTGTTGTGTACCTGGCTAGAAGAGCAAGGTAGAGGGGGAGCTGAGCGTTCTACGAGGTAAGACGAAGAGATGGAGGAGGTGCGAGAAGGAGGATGGTGGGAAGCTGGATAGAGGCGAAGGTGTGCGAGGTGGGGAAGTTAAGAGCTGTCTTCTGCTTTGCGGCGTTTTAGAGTGGCGGAGCAGTGGGGCGAGAGGACCAAAGAAGCCCGACGGCGGCAAAGGAGAAGGTGCTCGGGCCCTGCCGTAGCCGCTGCGCCGATGATGATGACGACGGTGGTGGTAGACGGTGATGGTGGTGGTGGTAGTAGAAGGTGGAAAGGGGGAGAGAGAGAGAGACAGAGAAGACGAGGCGCGGGAGAGGCGAAGAGAGAGAGTCCTGCTCAGCGTGGACCTGTGCGTCGTTGCATGGCCGACCTGGAGACTCGCTCTCCGCAAGGTGAGACGCGCGGACCTGAGAGGAGGCCTCGAAGGATCGACAGGAATTCTCGTGAAAGCTGACTCTTCCTCTTTCGCATGCTCACGATCGCGCGCGCCCGCGTTCTCTCCTTCGGCCGCCTCTGTCATTCTTCTCTATCTCGCGTCGGCTTCAATTGCTCTCTTCGTGTACCAACGAGTGAGTGATCCGTACTTTTTATCTCGTGAGAGATCGCCCGATTTTCCCACAAAGTGCTCCCGACGCAGTTCCACCGCGGAAGTGAGACCAGAGCGATTTATCGAGGAAATACATCATTCTTACATTGGACAGAATCAAGCGCGTGTGCTAATCCTCTAAATTCGTTGGAGCATTTGAATGAGGGGTACCTCAGATAAGAATAAATCAAACTCTCAAGCAGATTCGTCATTGGACATCTTCGTGGAAGCGACGTCAGGAGTGCGAAGTCGACACGCTCGGCCGTGATAACGTGTGCTAACTCACGTTAGAGTGTGACTCCTCTTATCGAGTGTCTGAAACCGATCTCTCATACAGTCGCGATTTTATGTGCGCGTATCCGCCAGGAGAAGAAGTCCATTTGCATTATATCAAGGCGCCTGACAACTGCGATGTCAGTTGCCTCGTGTCATGAGATCGATCGAAATCGCCGTCGATAGGATTTACAAGTCGGTGCGTCTCTCTCTTTTGGAGCTGTCTCGCGAATTTGCGCCGCGCTGCGGAAAGTGAACAGTGTATGTTTTCCTCGGTGGCGTTAAATTCAAATAAATTCGAATGCCTGGTGCGCGTAAGTGTGTACACATCGCTGGCTCGGAAGACTCGTCGCGAAAGTAAACGTTGGAATTTCCTTTCGCAGTCTCTGCCAAAACAATCACGTTCGTTTCCTCTTGGATTTATCTCGCAGGCCGCATGAATGTTAAACTAAGGTGAGTGAGACACGCTGCGAATTTGTGGAATCGCGCCGTCATCAGCCATCTTTACGCGCCAAATCGCGACGAGTATGGAGTCCTTACTTTTGTAATGTGATTTTTTTTTCTACGACAATAACCATAACAAATCATACATCGCGACTCGGATATAATACTATCTTTCACACATGTCTGATATACTTGGATTGCAAATGATAAGATATCTTAAGATATTTTAAACATGAAAGTTTATATTCTTGTTATATATTTAAGGCTAAAAATTCCTCTTACAAGATAGCTCTTTAAACAGAAACTAGGATTATTTCTATTTTTTCTCAATACATCAACATTCTTTTCTTTTGAAACGATAACGGTTTCAACCATTTGACCAAATGTCACGAGTAAATAAAAGTTCTTCTCAGAATTTAGGCAGAGAGGTTCGTAAACATTTTCGAGGTTGACTTGAGAATAGCCTCTCGAGACTGAAATACCTATTTTCACGGAAATTTTCAGATACCTTTAATAAATTACTAAAATATATCACGTAGCATTACTCGTGAATCACATAAAATGATAATCTTACAAAGTATGACGTAAGATCAGATTTAATGTCTATCTTATTGGAGGGTTATCATTTTATTAATATAAATTTATATATCTATAATTAGAAAATATTCTCCTTTTTTAAAATTACATTTTATGTTAGACAAATAGGGGAGGGGGGGTATTGTTCATGCCAAGTAATTTACATATAAACATGAAGTATGTAAAGAGATAAAGTTCATATATTCCGCTTGTCATGTATCACAGTTCAAAGATGAGATAATTGCAGTGAACTCCATTTTCATTTGTTTATAGAGTTACAAGAGTTATTTTTAAGAGTTACAACCATCTGAGCTAGACTTTCATTATATACATATATTGCAACTATAAATACATTAATTAGACTTTTATTAAATGATTCTACATACTCTAAATTCTTTAGCACATACACATATATAGCCGAATAAATCTATCGTATCGTTAATAATTAAAAGTTAATTAGGTTCACTAATATTTTCCGTGACGTATAGTCCGGTGACATAGAGTGGCGTGGAAAATTTTCTACATGTGAAGATACAAGCAAATATTAAATTATTAAACTATTATTTTTATTATGTAATAGAAATAATACCACACATATAAAAAATTTTTATAATAATTATTATTATATAATAACTACTTTACGAACAACTACTTTATATTGCATTAAGTCAATAAATTTACGTAAGTGAGATTGTTGATTTTCTTAAAGATAGTTACTATTTTCCGATGATCTCTTCACTCGCGTCTGATTCTTGATAGATGATTACTAAGAAGAATTTCTTCCGAGTGTGACTGTAGTCAGACTCTCAAGTATATGTGGCTGTTTATAGATACGCGACTGGGATCTCTCTCTCTCTCTCTCTCTCTCTCTCTCTCTCTGTCACTTTTGAAAATGAAAGTTCACGCGGGGCCTGCGAGCACAAGGAACATACGAGTCTGGAATTTCTTCCTCGGGGCCCCGCGGGACCTCCATGCCTAACGTTCGCAGGATCGTTAGTATCCACTGGAGAGTTGAACGCTGGGGTAAGAGAAGCTGCGTTGGCGGCGGACGCCTGTTTGGAAAACATCGACTCGCGAGCATGTGACATCTGCTAGCGCGCACCATTAGGTGTCTTTCAAGTCTCTTCGCCTGCTTCTCTATCGCGAAAGAGACTTTTCTCTTTTTTCCCAGCACGCTTTCCAGCTGATCGACGTCAAAAGCCGGCTCGTTCAGGCTGATTTGAGCAGCGCATTTTTCATGATCATTTCAACGAACCTTTGGAGAATTACACTCGAATCAAATATATAAAAGTAGAGCGGAAGAAATACTGTGTAGGCGAAAAGAATGCATGAAATAATGTATAAAAATATTTTATCTTTATCAATATGTATTAATTAATTTTATTAATAGCATTTAAATGTATAAAATTATATCAAACCCATATAATTTTTTTCTTATTTAATGCTGCAATTCTAAGCAAATCTATGAATCAATCGTAAAATCGTAAAATCGTAGCTTACGAAGCGATCGTAAAAAGCTGAACATAGAGTATGACATACAGTATGTATAGAATTGAAGACCTACTCATAAGTTCTTATGAATCTTACGAAAACAGGTTACGAGTTTTACGATTTTGTTTAGAATTGCAGCATTAATCTCCTACAGTTTATTTGTTAAAAATTATTCGCGTATTATATATACACGTACTAGTTGTTTTTAATTATCTTGAAATTATATTCAGTTAAATCGCGAGACAAAAACAGCAATTTAATTTTATCATTGCAAATATATCTATCTAGTCTAATTCGTATAAACATTTCTAATTTGTCGATCAATGACGTTCGATTCTTGGTAATGCAATTAAAGCTGTGGCTGTGGTAATGAAACTACGCTCTGATATTTCTAATCAACTTCCTTGTTTCGACCGAGAAGAAAATATGACGATTGCAGCAATGCATGCAACGTTTATAACAATGACGTCTACTAGCTCGCCATGTCACGGCGTGGACGTACGCCACTTTTGGGATGTTGTTCTATAGTTATGCGTACATATGTATGCGCTGGTTCGGAACCCGCTCGGCGTTCCTGCGCGACTCACTCGAAAAATATATATTCCAGTTCTTCTAGAGACGCGCCTACTTTAAAACAGAGAAAAGCATTAATTCTTACGAGAGGCGCCTGCCTATTTTGGAAGTACGGGAAGAGTGCTGTGAATGTCATTGGAATACTATTAATTTCATTAAAAGATACCCACGAAAACTGCCGCGCGGCAGATCATGACGATACGATTTTCCCCTTCGGGGAAAAGTTTGTTGAGATTAACGATAACTTTGGCGTCACCGAAATTAATGCTGAAGACCTGATTGCATCATTGATAATGCACTGAACACAATTCTGAACTCACAATGTAGTCAGTATTTGAATTTCAATAGCTTAGGTCACTGACTTGTCAATTCTCAAAAATAGTTTTTATGTACTATATACATGTATATATTTTCTTTTTACCATTACTGAATACTTTTTACTGTTATTAGAGTGTTTCAGATCTATTACCAATTTATTATTGAATTAAAAAAAAATAATTGCTTAAATATCCGAAAAATCAATCGTCTTTGAATCGAATGATCCAAATAAATTATTATCTTATATATTTCATACATATTTATAATAGTATTTAGCATATGATAATATCAATATGAACACACATGCAAAGAAATATTAGAAGATTAAATTAAATTTATTAAGACAAAGACAAGATGATATACAATCGCTGTAATTTATACTTTAAGAGAAAAAAACCTGGCGTTCTTTAATCTCAGAGTAATTATAATAATAAATTTATCACGTTGCTTACGTCGTGTTGGATACGAATTCATCGATTGAATGCAGATGCAAATAACTTATGTAAGATCTTCGCATGTTCTTTTATCGTTTCTAAAGATCGTCACAATTGTAAGATGACAATTGTCGATAACAACAAATGTTGTTCACGAACTTCTCAAACAATTCACAACCAGCAATAAATAACTTGCGCAATGCATGACTCTCGACCGACTTCCATCTACCGACCTCTTGCAATTTGTCACTCCGACCAGTTCGAACAAATGTCAACCATAGGCATAAAATAGTATCGTGCACGCGAACGCCGACCAATCCAGTTTAAATACTTGCGACTTATCTCGCAATGACACGTGACACACTCTGTAATGAGTATCGAAGTATACCTCCGGGCGATGCGATATAAATCTCATTTTATATGCCGATCAGTTTGAGGACTCGAATTGATTCAATAGAGATAAGCATAGTTATTATCTTAATATGAACTAATATATTTTTCTTGATATACATTACAAGTATTTAAATACCGTAAGCAGCAATTGAAAAGTATGACTCTTCGGATACAGAAAAAATGAGGAGTAGATCTCCGAAGCTCTTTGTTATTCTTGGATAGGTATACAAAGTCGAGACCGTGACTTTTGGAGCATCCCTGAATGTCCTTGCAAACGGTCGACCGTGAATTCTTTCTTCAATAGTTCCGTGAAGGTCCGTAGATCTTTATAACCCATCTTAGTTAGAGGGTATTGACGCTAGACCGGTGTTTTTCTGTATCGTCTATCCCACCTGCTCGATATAGTTCGAGAAAGGAAGACCACTAGAAAACTAGTAAAGTAGGAAAAGAATCTCTACACCGACGATCACACACATGTTCTCGATAAAAGCCCAGAACTCGTGATAGGTGATAATGATAATTATGATTTTATTTTACTATATCATCAGCCACGATTTCAGCATTTATTCTTTTTCTAATTAAGAAATATTTTCCTTAAAATACAATTAATATATTTTTTTATGCGATATTATTTCCATATGTATATATAATTTTATGACATCAATGATGAAACATCGCCTCTCCTAAAACACAGATTTCATAATTTACTTAATAAAAATGTTTCTTATGTTAGATATTATATAGTTAAATCTTATGAAATTATACTGAAAGAGAACGTAAATTTTACCGTTCAGGTTACGCAAATGAATCAATATACATCACGAATTTTTTATTTTAGCTATAAAACAGGGTTCCTTAATTTAAATTAACATTGACTTAATTTAAATTAACATGATTTTACAATTAAAATTTGCAACATAATTTGTAACAGTAATATACAACATTTAACTCTCTAAAAGTGCCTACGTAATTTCGTAGCTACTTGCCAAAAACCACTCGTGTGTTGCAGGTGTTGCTAATAACACAATTAGTCGCAGTCTTTTTTTCGATATAAATCATTTATAAATGTCGCGCAAACATCTCGCCGGACAAAGCGCTCGCTTCGCGCTCATTTTGCGGAAGGCAACGGAAAGAGCGCGCGATCGCCGTGCAAAGAACGGCCGTTTGTGAAAGGCGGCGTTAGCCAATATCGATAATCATCTGCCTATAATAGATGGCTCGTCTCGGCTCTTGCAGCGTAGAGATCGTGTAAGACGTTGAACTATTCAGCCGCGCGCTGTACCGCAGCCTCCAACAAAGAGAGGGAGAGAGCATAAGAGCGTCATGATTCATAACTGCTTCGCCTGTACGTGATAAAAGTCTTGAGATGCGATGGCGTTTGATGGTAATTACAATCTCGATGCGCCTCCAGTATGCGCTGCTGTACGGAACGATACCTCGTTTCTCGCCGCGCCAAGGACACGCGAAATGGAAACGCCATTTCGAGCCGCGGATTTAGTCGGTTATCCGCGAAGAACGGTGCATTGTGCGGTTCACTTGCACATTCGCCGTAATGATTGCAATTTGTTCCGATGATTCTTTGATTGTTCAACTGTAGATAATATCGAAGACAGAGACGGCGAGCGGCGATAATCGAAATGAAAGCTTTTACAATAACCCTTTGTCCTCATCGCGATATTGCTGAACAATAGAAGCTATCTTATTTTATATTAACTTTTTCATTCGATAAACATAACGGTGGAAATGCTTGATAAATTCCAAATACAATTTATTTATGTATTTTAATTGAATTAGAATTTAGAAAGAAGAAGAAATTAACTAATTGTGAGATATTAATAAACTGATGTATCCATCGGATTATAAAACTAAAATTCTTTTTAAAATATCACAATATTATATCACAAATTAAAGTATTTATTGATATCATGAAAATATTGCTATCATGATTGTCAATGTGAATTTGCTATGATTAAATGCGCTATTACATAATATAAATTGCAAACGATAAACATACGCTTCTCTGCCTTACAGTTCTTGGAATCTTTGCCTCGCGCGATATAACACGTAACTAATGTGTGTGCGCTTTTCACGTCGCTAAAGATGATTACAGAAATCAAAAGCAATTTGTGGCTGGTACATTTTGTCTAACGTTAGGACAAACAACGGGTGACAAGTCGGGGATTTGTGCGGCGATCATTATCATCGTCGTTATAATGATTATCCGTTATTTTCGACGATGTCGCGGTTCGCGGTTGAACACGGTCTAATGACTGCGTATAATCGTCCGTCTACGATAGTCGATAGATCGCCTGCACATCTCGGAAGATGCTGGAAGGTCCAGAGAGCCGAGGGAAAGGCGCGAACTGACGTCACCATTAGGAATGAGGTTAAACTGATGCTAAAGTTGCCGTGCGGCCGGTCGCTATAGCGCATTCAACTCGGTACAGGATACGAGGCGAGATCCTGAAAGGATCCTAAGCGAGATCCTCGGGAGCGCGAGGTCGAGATTTCTCGCGAGCGCGCGCGCGAAGAGAAGATCCGCGATTGCATCACGAGCACCTCGCGATTGCTTCGCGGCCTCTCGCGGCTTCTTCTGCCTTTCAAGATTTACGCTCGATCGCTGCTTTTCTCCTTCGCTTTATCTATCTCGAGATCGCGATTGCGAATTTCGTAAATTATTAACGTCGCTTCTCGGACGCCGCTCTTTCTCGTTGCAGATATGCATCAGCTAATTGTATGTAACGATGCGTTGATAGAGCGTTAAGAGAATGCGAGATTTAAAAGAAATTAATGTTCTATTATTGATTGCATATCGCTGATACATTCTTTCACGATTCAAGAATTAAATAAAATTATTCTTCGCCTATCTATGAGATAATTCCAAGAAGATCTTTATTTTATGCAAATAAAGATCTAGACATAAATTATTTACATTAATTTTCCTAAGATACAAAGAAAATGAGAAAGAAGCTCGTAGCAGTATTCTCCACCATTTCTCTTCTACTCGCCTGAAGCACCTTATGAACTCGAGGTAACACGTTATGATTGACGAAGATATAAGAAATTCATGACGAGCACAATAAACCTCTCTAGACATAAATATAAATGGATAGATCTTATCTTAAATCAAAAATATGCAGTTTTCAAGACAATGTTTATTCAATAGCAATATTTGACGAGCACACACAATATTTTAAATTTGCTGAATGTCCAGAAGTCCAAGCAAACATGTATAACATGATACGAGAAACTTGAGTTGAGATTCTTATCATATTTTCTTCTAACAACGCATTCTCTCTTCCTCTCTATATTCCTCGCTATATTTTTCTAAACAAATTCGTTTTTATTATAAAAACTACAGATTTTCTAAAGCTCTATTAAATCAAGTGCTTTTTTTATATTCAATCAAAATGTATGTTTTAATATATATCACTTACTCTTCTTAATGTTTTTTCAAGATATTAAATTTTAGTGATAATATTAAATGTAATAATATATTTAGTAGCACATTTAAAAGATAAATATCTCTCTACTGCTCTTTAATTATTTTTTTTATCGTGCAGTATTCAACTTAAATTCTATCTTCCTTACCAAACGCAGACCAATTATTATTTTCTCCGATCGAGCAGCCGATAAACTTTATCACTAACTTGATTCGCCTTTGAAAACTGAGGCTACTCTCTCGCCTCACATAGCCGCCGTCGTTACCGGCGCTATCTCAACGTGGCATCCGCAGAACCCTTTGTCTTAGCCGGGGCACGACTTCGGTCGTATAATACGCTGGGGGTCCCCGAAGAGAAGACCCGGGTCGGTAGGTACCTATCTACCAATACGAGTCAGCAACGTGTACCCCGGTACGTACCAACACGGGTTTCTCAGCCGGAGCTTCTCTCTATCTGCGAGAGATCTCCGGCCGTATGGACGAGCTCGTGCTGACCTCGGGGGCTAAAGATTACGAGGGCTTGCCACGGCTAGAATTCAACCGCCGCGCCGCGGCGTACACCGCGTATTCCACCTTGAACAGATTGCGGCGTACACGTAGCCGGGATACGTGTACCCGAGGGCAACCGACTGCGGAGGAATTTCATGACCGCGTACTTTTCTGCGGGTGCACCTTTTTCCACGAATGGGAGAACGGCGGGAACAAAGAAACGCGTCATCGGCGCTTCGTTTGCTGTTTCTCCGCTGTTTTCGCAATACTTTCTTACTTTAATAATTGATGGCGTACGAGGGACGATTGGCCTTGCCGAGCGTATCGTTTGACACGCGAATGTTAAGGGACATGTAGCGTGTAGCGAGGATAGAGAGAAAAAACTTACGTCTTGCTGTATATTTTGCATCGTTGTTAATTTTTCGATAAATATTTAAATTTTTTGTGACGATCGAAAAAGTGTAATAGAAATTAAATTTAAAACAAGATAAATTCCAAGATTAATCTTTATATCGTATAAAAACAACTAATCAACAAAAAGTAATTTATCTTTAAAAAATTATTTTACCTGATCCAGTAAAATTTACTGCTACATTTCCACAAATGCGTTCGAAATTGTACAAAATTGCATGAAATGGGGAGAAAGCGCATCTCAAAGTTCATAACAAAAGCAAGGACGTGCAGAAATTGAGAACAGGCATTTCCCTCCGATCAAGGAAATCTGCATTCTGAATGAGCGTTTCAGTTCTCCCGCCGATTTCGTAGCCGGCAACAACCTTGCACAGCGTGCGTTTCACGATACCTCTGCGTCTTAAGGATACATAAGCACGCGATTTCGTGACGCTCGCCCATGGCCAATCATCTTTCCACCGAGGGATTGATTTCTTTCTCGTGCACCTGTTGAAGATCGGATCCTCCGCTCTTTTTCTGCGACTGTGCGCTACACATATCGTACGCCGTATTACGTGGGCCGCGCGAAATGAAAGGCGAGCCGGCTCTCTGCGCGGGTAGGTAGATACCCACCTAGAATTACCCAGGTATCGGTCCACAATTACGTCGATTATATATTGGATGGTTTTTACATCGACATCGCAAGCTTCAGGCCTACATGCCAGATTCCGTTTCGTTCGAATGTACGAATAAGGCAAGGGATAAAGGAAAAGGACTTTTTAGTTCTCCCCCTCCGGCGAGAAAACGGCGAAATATCGTTAATTGATACTCGACGTTGTCACTTTCGTTAAACGCGACTCATGCAAATGAGCGGTTATCGATCAATGATCTTAGGTGACATTAATGGCGACGCGTTCATTCAAGCCATTTATTGCAGTCATCGTTGGCAAGAAATGCATTAGCGCGGATATTACTTAACTTATAATTTGCGTCATTATTTAACTGGCTCGTGGACAATAATTACCCGGTTTTAGTAATTACGACGATCACTTCATCTCGAAGGACTAAACGCGCGAGTGAACGTAAAGCTGAACGCTGAAAGAGACCGCTTAGAAGTCCGTGTCGCAGAAAGGAAGCGTAAGTTCAACGGAAGAGAGACTCGTCTGGTCTCATTCCGTTTCGTCACCGCTAATCACATTCCCCGGCCTTATTCGTACTCATTTCGCGTTACAGTTTTGGCACACGAGTGTCCCATTAACGCAAATACGCTCCTGCAAAACCAGTTCGCGATCTGGACGATTGATCGGCGTAACGCCGCAAAACGGTCGTTTACATCAGCACGCGCTACCAGACCGAGAGTGAACTCCTTTAAGACGCGTACGGGACTACGGGCTAGGCTATAGATGGTCAATCAGGGCACACGTGCTATTCAATGGCCGGCAAATATCTTTATAGCGGCACGTGGACATTAGCACACGTATATATAACTAATTAACGATACTTCAGAATAATTTTATAAAAAAACTACCTTTTCAATAGAAGAGAAAGATAAAATTCACAATTTAGCACATGATAAAAAAAGATAATTTATCACTGTATCAGTTAATTGAGGATGAGAGAAGGATATCTACATGATAAATTTGATTTATGTCAATAATCGACGATTAAATAACGATCATTATATCTCCTCGTGATATGATATTTAAAAGCGATTGTCCCAGTTATTTTTCTTTGATCGCTTGTATTTATGAATTATCTCTATAGAGCTCCTTCAAGAGATCTTCTGATTGATCATTCGAATAAATTTAATTTGATCACCAGACATCTTCTCAAGAGGAATCTAAAATTTTTAGAAAACGATTGATAAGTCGTATTTATCCTAGTTTGTCCGCGTCTTTACACACGGTAGCGGACTCGCGTTTAGACAGGACGACAACTGGGCGAGCACGTGTCACAGTATGCGTTCACCAGTACGAGACACACTCTCTCTCTCTCTCCCATGCGAGTCACACGTACGAGTCGAGCAGTTACTTGCTCCAGCTCGCTTCGAGTGTGTCGCCGCCGTCTACACGGTGTCCAGATATGGCAGCCGCACCGGGACCGTCGTCTATCCTACCTCGCGCCGAGAGAGTCCTTGACGCCTACCCTGTGTATACGGTGTCTCGCGACGTATCCCACGACGCCTTTTAACACGACGATCCCCCGTCCACTGTGTCGGCATCCTGCGCGCGCCCGCGAGCGTTCATTGTACGGGGAAGCCCTCGCGGCGCCTTACATAATTGAGCGATGCCTCGAGGCTTTTCACCCTCGGCCTGTCCAGCCTGTCTCCCAGACCACGCTGGACCTCATTGTCCGCGTTTCGTCTTCCCAACTTGGAGACGATCGTCGGTGGGAGCGAAGGTCGTCGGCTCGCGCTCACACCGGAAGTAACGGGTGCTCCTGCACTCGGCCGTATCGATCGGCCGGCCGCCTGCGATTAGTGGACATTCATTGAGTTGGGTGCTGGAAGTCTACCATTCATTAAATTACGTAGTCGCAATCTGTTGCAATCACGAAACTCATTTCAATTCATTCTCGATATGAAAATTCAGATTATAAATGATCTCGTTTTAAAGAGTTTACGCAAATAAATCGCTTTCTAACTCGAGAAACTCGTGCAATTCGAAAAATAATTGTGCATAAATTTCTATTACCGCGATATAAAATTGAATAATTAATTTATCATTTTATCAAGTAGTTTACATTGATTTCCGACGAATTACAACATTTTAATTACAACAGAAAACCACTCTCAATTTCCGCAACGTCCCGCAAACGATTAGTGCCTGATGAAGATGGCATCAAGTCGCGGAATCAAGTCGTCTTAATTACCCGAGCCCGATCGTTCCAGCAGGCGCGAAGTTCGATCGATTCCGAGGAAACGCGCGGAATCCACCGGTTTCTCGAAAGCTGGACAACATTTCGTAGCCGCTGGTTTCTTGCCGGTCGCGTATACCGTCGACGCATTCGTCTACACCTTTCTCTCTCTCTCTCTCTTCTCTTCCTCCCTCTTTTCCGCCGCCCCACGTCGCTCGGTATGTTAATGTCATTCTTCCGAAACCCCTCGTCCCTGATTCGAGGTACTAGCCCGGCCAGGTTTTTCGTGTCGGAAAGGATGTCGCGTCTAATTGACGAGTGGCGGACGTATACACTCCGCTTGTGGGACGAGTGGCTGTGCTGGGCGGCGATGCTGACATGTGTCCGAGGTGTCCGAAGCAACGTTTCTACCGTGTCTTATTATACGCTGGACACCCTGATATTTCGACGGATCGCGACAAATACCCGATGACGGATCGCACGGCAGAAAAAGGAGCTACTGCACCGCATACTATGTCGCCAATTGAGGAAAAGAATATTGTCTCGGAGGTGCGTGGCGCGGAATACCTGTGGAATTCATCCGGCATCGTCGTAAACTATCGAGGGTTTAACCGGGTAAAATTAAATTATTGTTAATTTTGCCGGTTTCTATGATTTTACCACGAAAATTCTGTGACTTTAAAATTAATTTTGAACAGTTTAATAATTTAGTATGGTGAAACTTAAATCTCACATGATATTTAAAAAATTAAAGAATACGAATTACAAATTGATTTTGTAGGTTTTTTAATTAACAGATTATAATAAGAGCATAATTATTATTAGCAATATATATCTCGCAAAATTGTAATATTCTTTAATATCTATAGTATAATTCTTATAATTTAATATCTATAGTATAAATTCAATAAGTTTGAATACCAAGAAAAATCGGGACACTTTTCAAAGCACATGATATGTTATACACATATATGATTTATGATACAAACTAGTTTTCATCACTAGTTTTTCTCATTAATCTCATCGTGGCTAGCACAAGTATAGCTACATCACAGGAACAATTGCGCTTAATTGATTCACTGGGAGGAGCACACCCGTTTGGGTCTCATGAACAAAGAAACTTTGCCATGCAAGCGATGCGTTGCGGACAGGGAGCTCGTTAATGATTGGAAAAAGGCGCGTTCAAAAGCGACAGGTATACCTTTCGAGACGCTGTCGAGACGTGGGCGAATCCTGCCGTTTATGGAGGCACGCTACTCGAAAGATTCTATTCGTGTGTTCTAATAAGCTCTCTCTGGGCGCGAGGGACTCACGACCGTTTAGCGCGTGGGTGAGGTCCCAAGTGGGAGAGGAAGAAAGATACAAATGAACAAAGAATAGAATTAAGCTTACTTTATGCCCGAAAACATAAATTTCTTTGACGGTGTTTTACATAGAAAAAATTAAATAGAAAATCGTAAATTGAAATATTCAATCGTTTAATTTACAAACAAACAAAATAATACAATACAGAAAGAGTAAGAAATAATAAGAAAAATGATTATGAAAGTAAAAGAAATAATTATAATAATATTAAGCTTACAATTAAGATTAATTAACTAAAATTCTTCTAAAAATTTTAAACGGAAAAGTAAAAGAACAAAGTAAGAAAAAAGTTTGTTACATTCTGAGAATTGTGAGATTAAAAAATTAATAAAATGAATTAATATAAATCACATTATTTGATTTAATTAGGAAGAAAAGACATGAAAGCTATTATAAAAAATAAGTAAGAAAGAACTATTTGACAAGAAGGGTACAAGAAGGAAGGCTTGGGTGCGTAAGAGGAAAGTGAAAAAAATAATTCGCGAAGGAGGAGTTCTGTTATCGTGACGTCGTACCGCCAGGCGGTAGGTGTTCGGCCTTTCAGGTGGGTGTCGCTTCTCCGTGAGGAGAATACGCTGCAACGGTGACATCATCGGCTGCGTAGTCAGCTGACTCGACTTAGATGGAGCGAAAGAACGGAGAAAAGTACGTCGGCATAATTGCTGTCGTCGTTCTCATTATTATTATCGGCATTAACCATTACGGACGACCTCGCCGAACGGATGTCGACCCAGTGGTCTACTACCCCGGCTGGACACGCTGTCACTCGTTCGAAAATGCGTTGGTGTGAATCAGAGGATGGTTCCACTTACATAACGCCCGTGTGCACAACTGTTGACTATTTCTGATGAATTTCACGCATATCGAGTGTTACTAAAGCGATATGTAAACTTCAATGACAACTTCTTTCGAACGTTTTCGATTATTTTTAAATATAAAATATCAAAGATGGATCTATTTTATAAAATTAATTCATCCATAATTTTAATATTTTATTATTAGCCGTATATATTTAATTATGCCAAACTTGGCTCAAGTAAAGCTGAAAAAGTATGTCAATTTTCGTACGATACTCTCTTTTTATTTAATACCAACGAATGCAATGTCAGCGTGACTTTTTGTCGAAAGGAAAATGCAGCTGTTGTTCGTCTTCAAATGCCTCTTTGAATCTTCTAAGAGGCCGTCCGCGGACGCGTTCTCCACGTTGATCCGGTGGTACCGGTGGACCTACGGCGAAAGCCGTCGTCGCAAGAAAGCCAAACGGCTACGAGGAATACGGAGTCGATAGTAAATTCAAGTGAGACATTGTCCCTTGATCCCTTCCACCGTGTCGGTTTCGAGCAGGGTGGTCCCACTGCGAGCTGCAACGTCGCATTCCCATCGACCGCATAACGAGCTCTCGAGGCACTGTCTCGCGCGCGCTCCTCCAGTTCTGGTCACTCGCTCTCCGCCTCTCGCTTTCTCACTCCCTTTCAGCGGCCGCTCCTGGGTGTTCCACGCGTCAGACGAACTGTATCTTCGCGGGGAGCAATCCCTAACCCGAATAAATTGCATTTCGTTGCGTACGCACGCGCAGCTGTTTAACTGCCAATCGAGTATTTGCGATGATTCAATTGAGAAAGATTTGAGAAATTATTCCCATTTTTTCTGCTCTTCTTCTGGGACCAGCGTGACTCTTGAACATTCATATCATATGTTGATTCAATTAGCTTTAATAAATGATTACATATTTCTTTGTAATTTTTAAAAAAATGTGACATTTTGAGTAATTTAATTTTTTCTCTTAGCTACAATATAGTTATATAATTGAAGATTGATAATTAAATTGAATGAATTTTAAAAAATCGTGAAATTTAATTAATATATATTATAAATCATAAGATTATGATGTAAACAAATGGAAACTAATTAAAGTAGTTTTTAATCTTCATTAAATAGAAAGATAAACTATAATCTAAAAATGTATGTGCATGTGATAGAGACTTATAATCACAGTCAATTAACCAATTATAAGTGAAAATAAATACGGGAAGAAGATTTCATTATTTACGGTTTGCTAATCGACATTTGTGCGACCGGAACTGAAAGTATCTTTGGCAATTATCTGTGGTCTGTGGCTACTTAGGTAGCATTATTTCAGAATTTAGAATAGTAGCTGACACCGACGCCTTTCGCTCGTGATGACTCACAATCAGTCAGCCGAACAGTACGCGCATATATCGAATGACGATTAGGAATATTAAATCGAGGCGTAGCGATGTGAATCGAGGGATCGTTAGTGGCGATATGTTCTCACGCGAATCTCGAAGCGATCCACCTTGAACGCCTTGATCGCCAGTAATGAAGCAACCAATGTGCCAATGTCCACGATGTATTCGCAAGCATTTCTAACATGAAGTATCATGTAACTAATCAGTGTCATTACTTATCTTATGTCCTTAATCACTTGTGTTTTTGCTTTATTGCATAAAAGATTAAATTATAGAAATAGAAATAACATCATTCAACTTTCTTTAAGGATAAGAAGACTTTTACAGTATATTTTGTACATATACATTTATCAATTTCATAAGCAAGAAAACAGATTAAAAAAAAAAGAAAAACTGAAATTGATTGTAGTATACAAAGTTTGAACTTGTAAATCATATTTTCAGGATTTAATTAAATGTTATATAAATATATAAATATATTAACACAGAAAAAATATTTTATCTTTACGTGATTGCAAGGTTATTTTTTGTTTATTTTCTTCTTCAGTCATTATTCATTTTTTTGCTTGATAATCGACTTGTATGCATTCCTATTACTTATAAATCTTTATAGCAGTAATATATGAAATATAGGTATAAACTAGCACGAGCGCTTTTGCAATAAATACTTCAGAGGAGAAGGAAGCGGAGAAATATCAAAAGTACCGGCAGACGATATAACTCATAAATCCGCGTGACTGCGCTACTGATCGTAACTTACGTACTCGCCCGGCGAGAAGAAAAAGGAGAAAAAGACAAGAAACGAAGATTTCGATTCTCATTACAGATACGTCTCGGCGAACGAAACGACCCGCGCTTCGCCGATTGGAACTTTAATGAAGGCCCGATTATATCCGACGCGGAAAAACGCGCGCGAGCGATCGCTACAGACAAAGGGGGATAAGAAAAGGTGCCGATTGATCGGTGGTCGCGATCACCATAAGGCGAGAGAGCCAATCATAATTATTGCACCTGTTAACCCCGGGAGCCGCGTGGCCCGATGTAATCCTAGATAAGCGATATCGCTCATGAGAACAACGTGATTTGATTAAGAAAAATAATAAAAGTTGCGCGAGGGCTTTAAAATTCTGCTTAATATTATCTCAACAAAGTTAAAACGAAGACCCCGTTATATCGAAGATTCATCTTAATCTTGTTTTTTTAAATGTTGTACTTATATACCGATAAATATTTCTTATAACAATCTGTTTCTAATTACATGCAAATAGAATGTAAGGTAAAAATGAATATTTTGCGGTCTCGAATAATGCAAGCTTTGCTTCAAACTAAACAGTTTTTACAATTTTTGTTGAAAACTTTCAAGAAGTGTGCAAAACATTCGACACGTGTATCCACACTTCAGACTTCAAAGCAAATATCTAATCCTGATCGGGATAAATCGCAGACTCTCTTATATTCCACTGTCCGTAAACGAGATTGCGAGTGTCCCGTCGCGAAACATTGCAGTTTCACGCATCGCGTTCCTGACGCGACAATAGTCGATTCGTTACCTCGCACTCGCGCGGGCTCTCGGAAAGCGGCGATGTGCGGAGGCACATAAATCAAGAGGCGGTCAGGAGTAGGTAACTGAGCGATGTGCGATAAGAAGTTTCTCCGTACTGGCCGCATTCGTCTCGGCGGAAGTCGCACCGCTATTGCAACTTGCTCTCTTCCGCGCTGAGAGAATCCGCCATTCCTCCGGATCGCGGTTAATCGGATTGACGGTCTTTATTCGGGATACCTGTCCTTGTACGGATCTTTCGGTAGAGCCCGCCAAGCAGGCAAAATCATCAATTAGCTCGAGCGAACGAAAACAGTACGATTGTGATCATCGTGTTCTTCACGCTGCGTCATCTGCTTGAAAAGGAGAGGCAAAGAAAGAGGGAAAGAAAGAAAGAAAAATGAATGATATAGAATAAGATGAATGAACGTTTATTCAATTTTCAAAAATATTCTTTTAAGAATAAACAATGAGTAAAAATTAAATAATTTATGTAATAATTTCTGTATATTCTGTTATATTTTTTATTTGAAGATTTAATTATATATTTTCTGTTTATCTGAAGATTTAATAATTATAATTTATAATAAATCTTTTTTATAATTTTGTAATGGATGGACATAACATGGTCCAGTTCTTAATACATATCACGTATAATAATTTTTAGTTGCAGCTCCTCTTTAATTTTGCTCCTTTATCTCGACTTGATTGCATTCAGTTTTAATGACAGAATCTGAAAGGGATAAGTTGATACGCAAATAAAAAAGACATTATTGCAGTACTTGTGCACAAACATTAGGAATTAATGCATCTTGTTAGCTTCTACTCGCAAAAGGGATATCGGGATAAAGCGGGGGTTTATCGCCTCCGCCAAGTGTAAACCATTCCGCGAAAGTGTTCATTGGCAGTAATACCTGGGCTTCGGGCTTGCAATGAACGGGTAGGACGATGTGTAAGCGATAAACAGGACAGGACAGTCCGGGACATGGCGGAATTCACAAAGCAATTACCCCATTACTCCACGGCGAACCAAGCGAATTACGTTAATGTATCGGTGACATCTCACTAAAGAAGAAAACCGGCGGGAAGAGAGAGAGAGAAAGATAGAGAGAGAGAGAAAGATAAAGAGGCAGTCACGTTGTTCTTGCCGTCTTATCACGTTGCTTCTTCTTCCTCGCTCTAAAAGCTACTGTCGCTGTCCAGAAGCGCGGGAGGCGTACGCACGCATTCCGAAGCTGATCTCAATAAAGTATTCGATTTATTGCAGAGCGACGTATCAATGCCCACTCAATTAGCGCCGTGAATACTCGCCTGTTATTGACTGCACAAGCGCAGTTGTGTAAACGAGGGGATGTAAGTGCATCTTTCTAAAATCTCAAGTAAATAGGAAAAAGTCGGTTAAACTTTATCAGATTTGATAATTAAACTCTATTGCATTTGGTGTTTATATGAGATATCTTATCGTTGATATTGAATAGATAAAAATAAAATTTATTTATATTATTAATGTAAATTTCTTCTGTAAAATTTTAAAAGCTTTGCTACAAAATTGTTTTTGATAGCGCAATTTTTGTGGTGATCTTACAAATATATAAAATTCCGCAACGCTTTTTTCGAATTCGTATACTTTATCTGTTTATACTTATTTATACTCATAGGCCTAATTGCAAAAATCTGTAAGTTATGGTTCTCAAGTTTTTTGCAAAATTCAATCAAATTCTTAATACCCCTGCTGCTTAACCGCGATTCATCATATCGTCCAACCCCATTAGACTTAAGCTCACATAAGTAACGAGCGTGTATCGCTCGCCCCTTGATGTTTCTATAACTTCGCGATTTAAGACTCTTATCTGCTGCGAGGCTTCGTTGCACCGCGAATGTCGGCGCATTCCTCGCTTCGTCGCCCGCGGCATCACCGTAAGCGGATTAGCTTACTCGCCGGCTCGATTTCGCGACTTTATCTGAATACAGCTTTTCTGCTGCCTCTCGATGTTTCTCTCCTAAGCCTCTTCGTCTCCGTCGCTAGAGGATTAAGGAGCACTCGTTCGTTCGGTCGAAGTACACACGAAAACCGAAAAGAGGCTTACGAGAGGCAAGTACGCACAAAATGATAATGGGACCAGGATCGGTTTAAACCTAAATTTGCGTACTTTGCCATTTAAAATACATATTTTTATAAGCTACACTTTTAATATATTATTGATCTTTATTGCATTGCTTATATCCTTATTTACTGTTCAAATATGGATTAAACTATTTTTAAATTATAAAAATTTCTAATATAAATTGTAATTTTCTTGTAGTTTATTATAATAATTGTTTTACAAACAGCGTATTCTAAATAAATTATTAAAAAAATTCAAAATTATTAATTATTTAATAAGTAATATGAAATTATTACAATTGCTGGTTATTTCTGTTGTAATTATTTTCAAGCAACATATTTTACGCGACTTATTTTCCTTCTCTCTCTCTCTCTNTCTCTCTCTCTCTCCCCCTCTCCTTCCTTCTTCTTTCTTAAATCATCGTAATAAATAATATAAAGTCCAAAATCCGAATCTGCATAAAATAAAGTCTTCTGTACATTTTTCTCCTTCTCTCTCTATTTCTTCTTTTTTGGCTCTTCTTCCCATCTTCCATAAAAAACTCTTAATCCGAAAGGTTTAGAAAGACATCGTCGAGGATCGACGAAAATGATCATGAATTTTATCCCTATAAAGAAAAATAATTAATTCCCCTACACGAACGAAAAAAGAGAGGAGCAAGGTAGAGGATGAGCAGATAAGAAAGATAAAAGACTTCGGCTTTGGAGAAATCTCTCGCTGAGATTATAATCCTTCATTAAGTAACCTGCTCGTAAGATATACGTGTAATCAATTGTTAGCATATACATGCGCACCGTATTGTGCCGCAATGTTCTACAAATGTGTACTTATTGTGTTTTTAGTAAAGAAAAATAAATTTTAGAAAACAGATCAGAAACTATCAGACACTCTAATATTGAACATAGATACATTTATTGCTCATTAATATTTAATTATAAGAAAAAGAAAAAACTAATGCGAAAGATTCTTTGCGCAATGAAGGTTGTTTATAAATAATTTATCGAGTGATTCAGTCGTCTCTTGCAAAAGAATCGTAAATTC
Organism: Tetramorium alpestre; assembly: GCA_021460005.1. NCBI lineage: Eukaryota > Metazoa > Arthropoda > Insecta > Hymenoptera > Formicidae > Tetramorium > Tetramorium alpestre. Next base: position 116,047 of record JAJVSH010000016.1, on the reverse strand, counting down.
ATGGCGATGAGCGATAGCACAAAATATTTCTGCTACGTTTATTTAATATTACTCGCTGTGGATAGCCATAATGTGTCAAAAGATCATAACGCAATATTGCAATGAATGGAACCGATGTAGTAGCATCGCATAATTAAAACAAACAAAGGATAACTTGAAGCGCCAGAAATAGACAGTGTGGGTGCTGTGTCGTCCTTGCAGCTTGAAGCTCTTGTAGCATGCAACTCGTATGCATATGCAAAAACTGATATATGCAATTTTGTGTCACAGAAATAGACGTTTACATATGTAACTTATGCTATTTAGTAATATTTTCATTTTTAAAATATCATATGCAACTGCTCCATAATTTTAATTTGTTTTTGACAATCTTGCTTGTATTTAAGTTTGAGATTAGTTATATATTTGTAATCATATTTATTCTTCAATTCAATTTTGAAACGTTATGTTGAAAATATATAATAATATATAATAAATATATAATAAAAATATAAATTCTTAATAAAAGAATAAAATTCATTATCAATTATTCAATTACGCGCAATTGCTGAAAATTTATTCAAGAATGTATATCCGGGTATTCAATGATTATAACCTGAATGTTTTTACGATTGCATTACAAATAGCGTAGCCTTCTGGTGCCATATTGAGCACGAGATAAATAGTAATGAAAATATTGTACGTAGAACAGTTTCTTTTATGATTGCAAAAACCAGACGACAGTTGCAATATCCTTCATAGTCCATGACCACTTTCAATAATTTTATAATAACAGCTTGCGATACTTTTATATTTTTATAAAATAAAATATAAATCACTTTATATAGGTATATCGAAAACCTATACATCACATTCGATTACTATAATTCTTATAAATTATAATTCGAGGAAAGGTAGATACCATTTGACGTAATTCTCAAATGGATATTTTTCTTTTGATATCACCCGCAAAGGAGGCGGAGACTCTTCGAGATTTCTACCTGATGCTCGTTCAAGGACGCGAGGAAAAGTCAGCGGGATTCCGAGGAATCTCGGCGTTCCGCCGCGATGAACGATGGACATAGCAGTAGGGTTGTTCCTGAACATTTATAAGAGGCTGCTGGCAACGCCGTGATAAATCAAGCCGAGGCCTGACGCAGCAGCCGGGTGGCAAAGGGAGGGGTAGAGATGGAGGAGGAGGGCAGGGTTGAACCGGACTCTCGTGGGGTCAGATCAACTTTCGTTGCCGCGTAGAGGAAAGCGAAGGCAGAAGGGTGGGTAGGAGCGCGACCGTCAAGATCTCGAGAGATGAATGCCGAGTAGCGGAAAAAAAAAGGACTCATCTGCATTCCTGGCTATATGAAGGATGCTCCTCGTCGCTCTCGATAATTAACGGCCTTATCGTCGGCCAGGACTTGCGCGCATGCAAGCTTCGCACAACACGATAATATTTTATGCTAGTCTTTCTTTATTTCGTTCGATGACATATAATAAATTAGAAGGAGGAGAATACCGCGCTTTATATTTTTTTGCGACGGTCGTAATAGTGACTCGTGTCTCGACTATCTCTGCTGAGATCTTCGATTAACTCGTTAGAAGAACTTAAATTGAAGTATATGCAAATGGAAAACTGTACAACATACATACATATAACTGTGTGTATTCTATTGAAGAAGAAAATTTTCAATAAGATAAAAATAATTCTTTTATGATAATGCTTTTAGGAAAAAATACATTAATAATAATTTAATATATAAATAATAAAAATATATATAAGTGAGAGGGAAAAATATATACTGACATAACCATACATTTATTAAACTAATAATTTTATTTCTTGAACAAAATATAGACTTTTCTAGAAAAAAATAATTTATAGCCACGAGAATATTAAAGAATATTAAATAATTTATATAATACATGAATACTTCAAATTTTATTAGATTATACAGTATTCTGTAATTTATAATAGGATCTTATGTCTCGCCATTCCTTCTTTATAGTCAAATCGCAGTCACTTTTATGATAATAAAGAAGCAAAATTATTAATAATAATTGGTATTGCACTATGTTAGTGTAATGAGACCATTAATTCGATAAGATTATTAAAAAAGCGCAAAATTATGAACAAGTAAGTGTAATAGAACTACACGAACGAAATATATTCGATGTGCAGCTGTCGATAAAGCCTCGCTTGACCCTGACAATCAAGGTGCATTACTTCGAATGACTAGCGAGCTGCCAGAACAGGGCTATGCTTGAGGTGAAACGCGTGTATAATGATGGGTTTCTTATTCGCGCGCACGGGACGTGGCACGAACCACGGCGCCCTTCGATGATGGGGCACCATCTTCGACGAGTCGAAGGCCCTCACGTCGGAGGCCCCAAATTGGTGCCCGTCGCGAATTGGCATAATGACGGGTATCGTGCTGCACCGATAGCATGACCCCGAAGAATCGAGTTCGTGCATCGTGTTGCTTCGATCGTTTGCTAGAACGTCGGAGAACGATAATTCTCTTGAAAATGTACTTCCGAATAGCGCTCACCAGCATTACATGATTACATGCAAAAGCCGAGTTGTCTCATTGTGATGAAATAATGAGAAAAAAAAGTATTTTTTTATCACTTCACCAAATTTATATTTATTATCGCTATATTTAATTTAATTTTAACTTTAAGTTTTAGACTATAGAGAGAATCATTGAAGAATCATAATAAAACTTATTATTTTTGTATAAGTATAATGAAAAATAATAAGATTTGTATCATCTTGATGCAATATTAATTTTATAAATGTTATATATGTAACAAGATAACGAGCAGACGTGAGAAAGTCTTGAAATGTCTCGATTTTAAATCAGATTTTGATGCAGGTTCTTTCCTTCTTCATAGCTAATTGGCTTCATTCGTGCTTTCGCCCTCTGCCCTTCCTCGGCATGGCCCTCACCTAACTCTTGCGGCCCGCGACTTCGTTTCGAGCCTATTGTCGGCGGCGCGTTTCAAGATGCCGCCAGCGGCATTAATGAGAATTTTAATTACCCAGTCCGGCGATTTCTCGACGAGCCTTTCGAATGCAACACAGAGCCAACCAAGAAACGATTGCTCTTATATAAGTTTCATATCTCGAAGTTTTACCATTAGGCACTTGTTCTGATCTCTATAATAATCAAAGAATTTGTTTACTACATTAGATAATGCAGTGCAATACGTGTGTCTCTTTAACGAAATTCTTTATTAATTTTTTATTACTTTGTGGAAAGTATTACTCATTGAAACATTTTTTAAGAATTAACAATACAACGTCAATGAATGATGTTACACATAAATAATTTGACATAATATAAATATATCAATATATTGTAATAAATTTTTACATAAAATTTTATTTAACAAAGCAATTAAAATAATTTTCCTTTATTCTTGATATTGTTCGCAAATCGTTGTAACCATGCGGAATATAGGATATTTTTCTCTGGTCTGTCTACATTCCATCCGATTGCAGTTGGCACAGGATGTTCTAACATATCACTTAGATTTTGCTGAGCTTTGAATGCGACTGACTGCGAGTTTGACATAATATTATTTTTCCTATTAAAATTTGAATAAAATGATTCCATAAACAATTTTCTGTCACCAGTACAATTGTTATTTGAAATTACCGTGGATTTTGTCTTCGAACCAACCGACTTGAAACCAACGAAATTATTTGGCTTTTTTGAGGATCCAAAATGATTTTCTTTGCTCGTTCCTGATTTATTGAAATTTTCCTCACAATTCTTCGCAAAAGAATCATTGCTCTTGGGATTTTGAGTTACAATTCTGACTACCATGTCTCTCTTATCGGTCTTTTTCGTTTGCGGAGATTGAGGAACAGATATCTCACTTATATTTTTGTCTATTAAATTTTTAGATCCTGCACAATCCTTTATTTTTGAAGTTGAATTAGATATCGTTTGCGAAGAGGATAATTTATTTACGTTGCCGTTCTTGTTTATATTTTTGGACGATTTTGATTGTATTTGTTTTACAGTTGGCGAAGGCGATTTATTTATCATTATCGTATCCGGAGGATGTTCTTTAAATGAATTAGCCGATGATGTCAAGCCTTTTACTTTTTCAGATTCTGAAATGTTCTTTATGCTTATTAAACTCTTCGGTCTATTTTGCTTTGACTCTTCTATTTTTCCTGAGATTTCTGATTTTTTCTCGCATCTTTGCACTGGCCCTGAAGAAATGCTCGTATTTAACAAACGAGTAGATTTATTCTTATCAGTTTTCAGTAATGACTTTAAATTCGGTTTCGATTTATCTTGAGAATCATTAATATCATCGAGTTGTTCCTGTTTGTTAAATGTTTGTGTCAAGTTTGAAAAATTGTTAAAATTTGAAGAACTTGAGTTCATCAAATCATTCTTATATATTTCTTTCATATTTTTAACATTGTTTTCATTCAGCGCTTTAAGGTTTATGGTTGTACCGGTTTTTAAATTATTTTCTTTTAACGAGATATCCATCTTCGTTTTTAACTTTTCTTCGGTCGACTCTATTTGCTTTGTTAACATTGTCTTATCGACCCTTTTTGACATTTTTTCCGCTGTGGAAGAATTTGAGATAAGATCATTTGTCGTAATTATCGAAGATGGATTTTGAACTTCTTTCATTCCACTGCTCAATATTGTTGGTTTCCTTGACAGCATTTTTCTTTTTAGGCTATAATCCGTTAAAATATTGTCTTCTTTTCTTTCAATCGGTTTTATAGCATCTAGAATATCTTTTATCTTGGATGTTATATTTTTAGATACGTCATCAATCGATCTTGTCTGCTTTAGCGAATAATTATTTTCCTTCTCTTGATTTTTTTTCGGTGAAAAATTCTGCGCTGTGTTTGGTCCCTTCATTTTTCTTTGCAACACAGGTGTATTTTCTTTTACGCTATCATGTTTGTCTTTTATATTCATTGTATCAGATTTTAATAATGTATTTGATTTTGTTTGTTTAATTTCAGTAGTTTGATTGATATCTTCGTTCGTAATTAATGCCTGATTATGTTCAACTTTCAAATTGTTTCTTCTAATTTCAGGAGCAATTCCGAGATTTTCTTGATTTGATTTTAATCTATATGAATGTGCATAATTAAGAGTTGATTTAGATTCTTCGTATGGCTTTGTAGAATTTGAATTAGAAAGAATTATATTATTAGAATTACTTGCTTCATTTATCGATTGCGCTTTTTTCGTAAGTATCTTTGAATTTGATGTTTCTTTCGATTTTGATAGTAAAGTTTCAGTAATAAGATTTTGATTCAAATTTATTTTGTAATTACTTTGATTAGTCGGTGGCAGTTTATTATCGTCTTCTTTCTTTTTTATCTTGTTGAAAGAATCTGAGGAAGACCACCAAGGGATTATTTTCGAGGGAATGCGATTGTCAGAAGAATCATTTTTATTATATTTATTCGCTTCCGAAAATTCCGTAGTGTCCGTTTTTCTCATATTCAAACTTCCAGCTTCAACGTTGTTTACTTGCTTCATTGATGAAATGTCCGTCTTCGTTTTGCCAGTCAACACACTTTTCGTCGCTTTGCGTTGGATTTCAGACTTATCTGAAATTTTGTGTTTCTTTATATTTCTTTCGTCATTAAATTTAACATTCATTCGTTTATAAAACTCGAATTTATGTTGCATATTATTACTGTTAAAAATTTCCTCGCGAGTTTCTCCGAAGTTGTTAGCTAAATAAGAATCTTTAAAAATTGACGGAGATGATTTTGGTATCGTGTCATTACCATACTGGGATCTCATTTTTTTCTCTGGTGTCTCAATGCTGCTACCTTTCGTAGACTCGTCTTGAAAGTTGGCGGATATCTGTACGTTTAATACCTGCCCTACATTCGAATTAATTTCCCTCGACAGGTCATTCTCTCTGGCTTTGTCCAACGCGTTCGGGTCGTCCTTGGCAAACGGTATCCTGATCTCGATTTTGTCCGCGGAACTCACCACGTCTAGCCTCTCCGTTCGCGCAGTGATGCTCTTCAGCTCCGAAACCGGTTTGCCGTTGATTGAAAACTCAATCTGTTTGACTGGCGCGGAGTCTTCACTAATCGAAATGCGCATTGGGCCAAAATTATTACGCTGCAATGCGCTTTTGGTACCCCGAAGCGTCGAATGGTTCCGCTGATTGTCAGGTAATTGCGGATCTTCCTTTTGGTCAGATTGCACAACAACGGAGAGCTGTTTGGAGGTGAAATTTAACGGATCTGATCCCGTAGAAGCTTGGTCCACGTTGATGGATACAAACGACTCTTTTTCAGAAGGTACCATGTGCAATTTGACCTGCGGCTGTTTCAATCTACCGGTATCACCGCTAGTTGACACGTGCGTTGAACTCTTTCTCACGGCTGAACTTTCCGCCGCATTGTCGAAAGATTGCGGTGGATTTGAGGTCTTGTCGCTCGAAAGAGAATAATTGTGCTTTTGCAACTCAAAGTCCTTCTTACGCGTTTCCATTCTATCGATCTTGGTAGATAGATAGCTCAACTTCCTGACTGTTGTATCTTTCACCTTTTGCTTGTTAGATTTGACAAGCTTATCTGCGAATCCATGATTTCTGTCTAAATTATCAGATGCATCTACGGGTTGCAGAGTATCATTTTCTTTCATCTCAGGAACGACTTTTGCCACTTTTCTCTCGGTCGCGCTCTTCAAATCACTCATCACGTTTTCCATTTCTTTTAACCAATCGTCCTCCTTTAAATCAATCACATGTCTTTCGATATTTTTCTCGAACGGCATTGTGCTATCAGTAGGAGTTATCTCTCGCAATTTGTTTTGCTTGTCCCTGCTATTTTTCCTCGGAGTGGTAACAGATTCAAAAGTATTTCTTGCCAACACATTCTCTTTTGATTCCAGGCCGTCATTCGAAATGCTTGTAGTAGAAATATCATGCATGGACTTACTGCAATCAGCAACTAATTTCGCATAAGATTGATCGTCGCTCTTTAAGTCGTTTGTAGTAACGCAACTCTGACTGGTATTCTTATTCATTGCTTCTGCATTGCGCGTATCGTGATGTTTAAAAGCGTAACATTCAACAGTATTTACATCGTTATACCGAGTGCAAAGATCGAACGATTTAACGGGAAGGGAAAAATCTTTTTTTAATCTTTCAGTTGAAAATTCACTAAACTCAGCAACGTTCACAATTGTCTTAGCCGAGGACGGAGCCGAGAAAGTGCTGAACGGACTCTTGCGTATTGCATTGTTGAAACGATCATTTCGTGCAAGCGCGGTGGTTCCCTTATATAGAGATTCGCTGTAATCGGCTATCATTTCTGCATACGATCGCGGATGTTTCTCAATAGACGCGATGAACCTATTATGACGATTTATGTTCCTCGCGCCATTTATTATCGCGTCGCTTTCAGGCGTGAATTGTTTGTTAATTCCGTTGCTACTAAATTTGGCATTCTGGTACGTGGAATAATGGCACACTCTTTTTGCTGCATTCTCCATAGGCAATTTCTTATGCATCGATGATTTCTTCTTTAACGAAGTTACGCTAGACTTGGATTTACTACGTTGCTTGCAAATTGTTTTGCTCTCTTTGGAAACAAGTCGCAGGCTGTCCTGACGAAACTGTCCCGAATGTCTGACACCAACGCCATGATTTTTCTTAGCTGCGGATAACGGATTTGATCGTAATAGGTCTGATTTTAATCGGCAATTCTCGAAATGCACATCAACATGCTGTCCATAATGCAATGGCAAAGCAGATTCTATAATAATGAATATATATAATTAATGTATATGTATATGATTAGTTATAATAATTAACATATAATTTATTACTGTCGAAAAGTTTTTAAAAAAAAAGCAGTAAGATAACGTCGAAAATGTGGAATGTAGTTAACATTGATGCCAATCGGTATGATGTAACATATTACACATGCTTAATATTTATTACGAAACTTATATGATAATTAGTATGTTTAGAATATAGATATACGTGGGAAAAAAATTATATTTTCAGAGAAATTAATGAATACATTAATTAAACTTACTAGATGAAGCACGAACATTTATACCACGAATGTATTTTAAATGATTCATTTTACAATCTTAATGAGAAATACACGGGTCACACAAAATCATATGTCCGAAATACTCATTTTATTTTGAGCTGTCACTGAAGACAATTAATTGGGCGATTCCTGATAAAATTATTTACTTTTTGCAAGAAAACATGATGGGTTCAAGGATCTTGTCACAGAATTGTCAGAGACAAACGAATCACGTATAATCAATTTATAAGACTACTTCAATTGAATTCATATCATATGTGCGAATAACATTTGCCGATATAAAATATTTCAAAAATGATATTGTATTTATAAAATATTTTTATGCAAAATATATAATTTATTACATTCTAAAATTTAGATTGCATAGTAATAAACTTCAAATTTTTAATTTTCCGTGCTTGGCACGTTTCTGTAAATCATTATCGGCGCTTTCGCGTCTCTTAACCGGCGACGGTTTCAAAGCGGCACATGTCATTTGGCGAGAATAGATCTCGAAGATAAGAATCCGTGGTGCAACTTTAACACGGGGGGCCTCAGGGCGGCACAGTTCCACGGTGGATACGTTTATCTTTGCAATCTCCGCTTCAATGCCCCTCTTCGGCGGTTTATCCTCTTCAAGTATCAGTTGCCTTATTCACGAGCGCTCTTCAGCGGTTGCGATCCACGACGGACTCTTGCCTGCCGCTGGCACGCTTGATTCCTTGACGGAACCGTCAATTTGCGATCCGCCGAGGAGGATCGGTCGAAGCGTACTCGCGGCTGGTGCAAGCATTGATTAGTCCTACAGTGTAATCTTACCTACAGGATAGACCTACAGGCGACCATGAATGATTCACTCTCTCGGCAAAATCTCGAGAATGTCCACCGTGGAACGGCCGCGAGCTTCTCATATCGCCACCAGCAATTTATTCTCGGTCGGCTCGAAAAATAATACCCACATGATTCGTCACGCTGATATACCGACGAAGTACGTTGAAAAATGACTTGAAAGAAGGATCAGTTTTCACGAGAGATAGAGGAAAAGATGGGAAGATAAAAGTTTGGGCAATAAATACTATTTTTTTTAATACTATTATTTAACGCTAAGATGTGACAATATCAAATATATGTATACCATTAATTATTTTATAAAGCAAATAAGCAAAAAAGTTTATTTTAATTTAAAAGAGATTAAATTAGTTCTTATAAATAATTTTGTAATACCCTTTCATAATTTATATATTTTATAATAGTAGTGTATAACATATTTGTAATGTTTCATATTTCTAGAAAATTCAATTAATATAGCTACACAGTTTGTGATACAAACGCTTCTATGTTATAAATGCTTTCTTCTCAGTCCATGCAAACTCACTCGGTGAGTTCTGCTCGGTATGCACGTGCAATGCAACTTTTCACATGAACATAGTCGAGCAGTCACGCCGCGAAGATGCACGAAGCGTGGAGGTCGACCTGTAGAAGTTATCCGTGACTCGGAACTCAGACTGGATCCTCGCGAGCGAAGCGATCGTGAGCAACGATCATGGATTTCGTGGCGCGCTCTCTGACTCGCCACGTCTTCGTCGTGCCCACGATATCTCTTCTTCCAGCACTGAATTCATGGAAGCTCCCGTCATGAAGTCACGAACGTTATTAACGAATCGCGAACGTGACTCGCGCGTATCAATCAATAGGAAGCCGCGGGTGTCTATAGGGAACGAATAGTTGCTACCATCTCTCTGCAATTTACTCCTTGTCAAGTTTCTTCAGGCTCCGTTTTAAGTTATCTCTCTGTTAGCATTACTACAAATTTTATAACGCGCTACCAATATGACGGCTCGTTCAATTATTCTCACGCAGAGCAATGCATAACTCTATGGATTTATTGTACCATCGATTTATTTAGGAATATTGAGATCTTTTTCTTCTTTCTTTAAACACGCAGTATCTTTCAAATAATAATTTTGACTTGTATTGCTCGTTCGGGAGATAAAACTGGCTTTACTGCACTCGGTTGCTGCAACCGCTATGTAAAATAAAATGTTGAAACATATGCGATTCGATGAGAAAGTGAACCAACGGGATCAACAGTTTAATTAAGCAGTTGTTTTGTCGGCCAATAGATTGTATACGGATTTTAAATTAATCTATCTCCAGCAGATATATGTATAAGAGGAAATGCAGAAAAAGAACTAAAAGCGAAAAAGAAAAGATTTATTTTATTATGGAAAATATTCTTCGAAAAGATTAAATTGAATGATTCAATTTATCTAATAAATGTAGGAAATATTATAAACGGGAAATTTAAATAAAGAATATGAAAATACAAAACCAATATTTCTAACGCATTTTGAGATAAAATCGTGTTAATTTAATTTGTCTAACGAGGATTTTGAATATCAAAATTATGTTCACGTTCAACATTACCGTTATCTGGACTTATTCTCTTTCGTTTTATCTCATTTATTATGTATTCCTTTCTGTATTTTTCTTTGTCATCTTATTATCCGTGTTTCCTCGGCTTTCTTGTCCGTTTTTTTTTTTTTTAAATCGTTCCTGTTTATTATCATTACAACAAAATTTATTGATGAGTTATTCTTTCATATTAATTCTATTTCGATTAATAAGATATATTTTGAATTTATATCTGATTAATAAACATGTATACGCAAACACAAATTAAATTTTCGATTTATAGCTATCTGTAGTCAAAGCTTGTCTTTGTTCGAATATTACGAATTCAATTTTCGTTAATTTGACTTTTTCTACTTATACTCTTGTCTTTGTTCGAATATTACGAATTCAATTTTCGTTAATTTGACTTTTTCTACTTATACTCGCTTGAGTAACATCTTGATGCGTGTTTTATCATTCTTGACGTTTCGGGCGCTGCAAAGAACATAATTCCTCTTATCGTGTCTCTTAATCAGAGTTTTACATGTCGCCGATAACGTGACATCACGAAATGTACACACTTGAGGAAACGCTGACTTTCGTCGATTGTGAAGGAAGATCAGGAACAGGACAGGTCACGTACGCACTCATGAAATTCGTATGTTACGAAAGATCACAAGTTTACATGTTTTATTTGGANTTTTAAGTGTCTCGTCTTTTCTCAAATTTTCAGATTATATATATTAACTAAGATAAATTAATCAAGGGACNCGGTAATGTCTCGCGCCAAATGTAGTAATAAAGAAGAGTATATGATACAGGGAGATATATATGTTGTATTAATATTTAATAAGTAATTTTATTGTAATATGCGAATTTCCTATCTTTTTCGCTCCTAATTCATGTTAATTTTAATTCGTTTCTAAGAAATAATCGCTTTTGAGTAAAATCGTCGTCGAGATTTGCAGACAAAATCTTCCTCTCTTGTTAGAACATTATTCGCCTTTCTTTCTCTCTTTCTTTCGTGTGGATTAGCACATTGTTGCCGCAGACTCTTCAATTGTTTGTCTTCCGGTATACACGCGCATTTCTCGAGCGCCCTTATATCTCGCCGTCACCATTGTCGTGCAAACGTTACANGGCCGACACTGTTAAGAACGGCGACAGAAATGGGGGAACGTTCACCCGCATACAAATTGATCCTTTTTGCTGGCGGGCTCGCGCGTCCTTAGCGGCACCTACGGCCGCGTCTCCCTCACAATCCGCCGAAAAACCGGCCTGGACACACGGCTACAAGGGGGTTGTCGCGTTTTGTGGAAACAATCAGCAGGTTGTCGCGAAACAAGGATATGAATGCATAAGCAGCGCAGTTAACACGGTTGCATGCCGTGTTCACCGGCTCTCTTTTTGTTTCGGACCCTCNCTCAAAGGATGCCGCTTTTGTGCCCGAGTCCGACCGTGGAGCGAGNAGACGAAGGGACTGGGGGTCCGGCAAGACGAAGGACGAGGAACGTAGGACCTCGCGACGATATATATACGATCGATGTCNTCCCATGGCGAAATCTTTTTCTCTTATTGTTTCTCGAACTCTCCTCTTCGTCCACGGTGCTCTGCATTAGTCGCTCCTCGGGAAGGCCACTTTCTCTGGCTTCGCAACGAAAAATTCCAGATTTCTTTCGTATCAATAGNCTTTTTTCCCTTATCTTTTTTTAAATGTTTTTCTTTGTACTGATTATATCTCGTTATCGTTACACATGCCATTTAAAATACCAATGGAATGCCTACAAAATAAATATCGCATAGGATTCTATATCTTTTAAAAAATCCAAATCGACGTTTTCCATGAATTAAAAATATTCTTAGTTTTATACATACGTGTGATCCAAGAGCACAGACATTTGATTATTTTGGCAAAAATTTAGGGTAATAAAATATTCGTTAATTTTCTAAAAACATTAATTAAATGAGAATGAACTAAATCTTCATGCGTAATACTCACTTATGAGCTTTTCGAATAAGAAGCTAAGCCAGAAATTTTTCAAGAGGTTTAAACTTAACGGAACTCCAGAGAAGATTTCTTGCCATGCCGTTTCTCCCATATATTCCTAACAGCGGTTCTCACTAGAAGCATGTCTTGCTACACGGAGAACCACGCCTCTTAATCTCCCCTTGTAGACGTTGATAAAAAGCCCGTGCAATCCGTGCATATGCGCCAGTTTGCAAACAACAAACGCGAGAGTGCACGGCGTCGCCGAGGCCTCTACGTCGTTTTCGCAGGGCGCCTTCGACGTTTGCTTCTTATCGGATCAGGTACGAGGGAAGGGTAGATTACGTAGGTACACGTTGAGAAAAGTTAACGAGGCCTGGGGCGGACACGCCTCAGACGATCAGCGATTAGTCACTGAGAAGTATCGAGGAGAGCGTACTGATCTGTTCGGCGCAACAGTGACAAATGCGTCTCGCTTACGAGAAATGAAAAATGTAAGAAGGCCTTCTCCTTCGTTGATACAGTTAAATTGTGATTTTATCGGAGAGTTTAACACAACAAAGCACAACTTAGAATAATAATTACATTTTTATGTTTCCCGTGTAATGCAAGTTGATAATTATGAAGGAAAATTTTTACTAACAATAAGAGAAATTTCATGTTACATATAAAAAATGAAGAATGTACATGCGATATGTGCAGAGTATTATTAATATACGTCTTGCGTAACATAAAATAATACCTAAGCGTTAAATGTAAATTGTAATATGTGACTGAAACCTGAAGAAATAAGAGAGAGTAAATAGAAACAGAGAGAAAATTTATGACATTTCTGTTATCATTTATGTCATACTTAAATGTATATTTTATATTCTCATGACAGTGAGACAAATAAAAATTGAATTATCTGCAATGAAAATACATGATTTGTTATATTAAAAGTAATATTTTATTCACACACATATTTTTTATTCAATTAAAAATATTATAAGTTCATGTGAAAAAATTAATTAAAAATAGTCTTTATCTACAATCTCACAAATATGATACGTAAAATACATTACGGTAACGGAGACCCGCGTGGATATTGTTCACAACGTTACAGCATTACAATCGGATACAATTGCGATAACCGAAGCTGATGCCGTTCGGTTTCTTATCACGACTGTAAATCATTATATTTCGTGGCTTTGTTAATGACGGTGAAATTTTAGCAGTGAAGCGTCGCGAGTCGCAAGACTGATGTCGCAAGTTAAAAAAGAGAAATGCTTCTTTTTCCCCTCGCAATGGGAAAATATTAACAGATTTATTATGCAAGTTAGGGAGATTCGTGACACTTTGTTAGATTTTATCTAGTACTAAGAAAATGTTGGTTTGTCATTATTATTCTCTTGTCGTTTTTTTGAAATTGTCTTTCCTACATTATGTAAGAAGCAGATAAATAATCAATATTCCATTACAATACCATATATTGAGCAATCGCTACTTCGATAACAGTTATGAGAATAATAGAGTACACTTTCTATTTGAANGTGTTATTACATTAATGTTCGAGTATAAAATCATGCCAAGTTTAAATTTCCTTGANTCTCCGCATTTTATATAGACTCGTAAAATTGCAAAACAAATAACAAGAAAAGTTAAAATATATTTATATTGCTACGCGTGCGCCTTTGCGCCACAGTCAGACATANTTATGAAGATTATGATTAAAGGTCCGTGAGTCGCGCGAACGATAAAAATTTGCAAGTCTCGGCCGTGCAATTAAGCAAAGTGTCGACGGCGCCCCGGTCCTTTGAGGTCGGGTTAATTCCGCCATTCGAACGGTATGCCTGGAACCGGTTCGCAGCCTCGTAATCCGTACTGTGTCTTCGCGATTTCTGACGAAGTCAGCGCTATGTAAATCCTTGCAATTTACAAATATAACGTATCGGAGAAACATGTTCATTATCTGTATATAGTACAAAANAGTCGTCTTGGAAATNTCGAATTCATTAACTCTATACAAAGCTCGATATTATTATTAGAATGTAAACATGTTGATATATTAAGATGATTTCCCCTCGTACGGACTTCCCTCGTATCGGTTTGCGGAAATGCGTAGAGTTGCACGATGTATTACGATCGCTGTTATCCGAGCAGTACTCCGGGATCTCCCACGTCTTTCTCGTTGGCAGACAGCGTGGTACCGCGACGACCGTTGGAGAACCGCNTCGCGGAGGACGGAGAGAAAACACATAGCGCTATCACGAGCGACACGTCGACGGCCCTCGTCGTCGGGTATCGATCGTAATTAATAGGGACGATCCGACGAGGCGACCTTAACGAGNATTATCATTACAACAAAATTTATTGATGAGTTATTCTTTCATATTAATTCTATTTCGATTAATAAGATATATTTTGAATTTATATCTGATTAATAAACATGTATACGCAAACACAAATTAAATTTTCGATTTATAGCTATCTGTAGTCAAAGCTTGTCTTTGTTCGAATATTACGAATTCAATTTTCGTTAATTTGACTTTTTCTACTTATACTCGCTTGAGTAACATCTTGATGTGTGTGTGTTTTATCATTCTTGACGTTTCGGGCGCTGCAAAGAACATAATTCCTCTTATCGTGTCTCTTAATCAGAGTTTTACATGTCGCCGATAACGTGACATCACGAAATGTACACACTTGAGGAAACGCTGACTTTCGTCGATTGTGAAGGAAGATCAGGAACAGGACAGGTCACGTACGCACTCATGAAATTCGTATGTTACGAAAGATCACAAGTTTACATGTTTTATTTGGANTTTTAAGTGTCTCGTCTTTTCTCAAATTTTCAGATTATATATATTAACTAAGATAAATTAATCAAGGGACNCGGTAATGTCTCGCGCCAAATGTAGTAATAAAGAAGAGTATATGATACAGGGAGATATATATGTTGTATTAATATTTAATAAGTAATTTTATTGTAATATGCGAATTTCCTATCTTTTTCGCTCCTAATTCATGTTAATTTTAATTCGTTTCTAAGAAATAATCGCTTTTGAGTAAAATCGTCGTCGAGATTTGCAGACAAAATCTTCCTCTCTTGTTAGAACATTATTCGCCTTTCTTTCTCTCTTTCTTTCGTGTGGATTAGCACATTGTTGCCGCAGACTCTTCAATTGTTTGTCTTCCGGTATACACGCGCATTTCTCGAGCGCCCTTATATCTCGCCGTCACCATTGTCGTGCAAACGTTACANGGCCGACACTGTTAAGAACGGCGACAGAAATGGGGGAACGTTCACCCGCATACAAATTGATCCTTTTTGCTGGCGGGCTCGCGCGTCCTTAGCGGCACCTACGGCCGCGTCTCCCTCACAATCCGCCGAAAAACCGGCCTGGACACACGGCTACAAGGGGGTTGTCGCGTTTTGTGGAAACAATCAGCAGGTTGTCGCGAAACAAGGATATGAATGCATAAGCAGCGCAGTTAACACGGTTGCATGCCGTGTTCACCGGCTCTCTTTTTGTTTCGGACCCTCNCTCAAAGGATGCCGCTTTTGTGCCCGAGTCCGACCGTGGAGCGAGNAGACGAAGGGACTGGGGGTCCGGCAAGACGAAGGACGAGGAACGTAGGACCTCGCGACGATATATATACGATCGATGTCNTCCCATGGCGAAATCTTTTTCTCTTATTGTTTCTCGAACTCTCCTCTTCGTCCACGGTGCTCTGCATTAGTCGCTCCTCGGGAAGGCCACTTTCTCTGGCTTCGCAACGAAAAATTCCAGATTTCTTTCGTATCAATAGNCTTTTTTCCCTTATCTTTTTTTAAATGTTTTTCTTTGTACTGATTATATCTCGTTATCGTTACACATGCCATTTAAAATACCAATGGAATGCCTACAAAATAAATATCGCATAGGATTCTATATCTTTTAAAAAATCCAAATCGACGTTTTCCATGAATTAAAAATATTCTTAGTTTTATACATACGTGTGATCCAAGAGCACAGACATTTGATTATTTTGGCAAAAATTTAGGGTAATAAAATATTCGTTAATTTTCTAAAAACATTAATTAAATGAGAATGAACTAAATCTTCATGCGTAATACTCACTTATGAGCTTTTCGAATAAGAAGCTAAGCCAGAAATTTTTCAAGAGGTTTAAACTTAACGGAACTCCAGAGAAGATTTCTTGCCATGCCGTTTCTCCCATATATTCCTAACAGCGGTTCTCACTAGAAGCATGTCTTGCTACACGGAGAACCAGCCTCTTAATCTCCCCTTGTAGACGTTGATAAAAAGTGCAATCCGTGCATATGCGCCAGTTTGCAAACAACAAACGCGAGAGTGCACGGCGTCGCCGAGGCCTCTACGTCGTTTTCGCAGGGCGCCTTCGANGTTTGCTTCTTATCGGATCAGGTACGAGGGAAGGGTAGATTACGTAGGTACACGTTGAGAAAAGTTAACGAGGCCTGGGGCGGACACGCCTCAGACGATCAGCGATTAGTCACTGAGAAGTATCGAGGAGAGCGTACTGATCTGTTCGGCGCAACAGTGACAAATGCGTCTCGCTTACGAGAAATGAAAAATGTAAGAAGGCCTTCTCCTTCGTTGATACAGTTAAATTGTGATTTTATCGGAGAGTTTAACACAACAAAGCTTAGAATAATAATTACATTTTTATGTTTCCCGTGTAATGCCAGTTGATAATTATGAAGGAAAATTTTAGTAAGAAATTTTTAGTTAAGAGAAATTTCATGTTACATATGAAAAATGAAGAATGTATATGCGATATGTGCAGAGTATTATTAATATACGTCTTGCGTAACATAAAATAATACCTAAGCGTTAAATGTAAATTGTAATATGTGACTGAAATCTGAAGAAATAAGAGAGAGTAAATAACAGAGAGAAAATTTATGACATTTCTGTTATCATTTATGTCATAGTTAAATGTATATTTTATATTCTCATGACAGTGAGACAAATAAAAATTGAATTATCTGCAATGAAAATACATGATTTGTTATATTAAAAGTAATATTTTATTCACATACATATTTTTTATTCAATTAAAAATATTATAAGTTCATGTGAAAAAATTAATTAAAAATAGTCTTTATCTACAATCTCACAAATATGATACGTAAAATACATTACGGTGACGGAGACCCGCGTGGATATTGTTCACAACGTTACAGCATTACAATCGGACAATTGCGATAACCGAAGCTGATGCCGTTCGGTTTCTTATCACGACTGTAAATCATTATATTTCGTGGCTTTGTTAATGACGGTGAAATTTTAGCAGTGAAGCGTCGCGANTCGCAAGACTGATGTCGCAAGTTAAAAAAGAGAAATGCTTCTTTTTCCCCTCGCAATGGGAAAATATTAACAGATTTATTATGCAAGTTAGGGAGATTCGTGACACTTTGTTAGATTTTATCTAGTACTAAGAAAATGTTGGTTTGTCATTATTATTNTCTTGTCGTTTTTTTGAAATTGTCTTTCCTACATTATNTAAGAAGCAGATAAATAATCAATATTCNATTACAATACCATATATTGAGCAATCGCTACTTCGATAACAGTTATGAGAATAATAGAGTACACTTTCTATTTGAANNTGTTATTACATTAATGTTCGAGTATAAAATCATGCCAAGTTTAAATTTCCTTGANTCTCCGCATTTTATATAGACTCGTAAAATTGCAAAACAAATAACAAGAAAAGTTAAAATATATTTATATTGCTACGCGTGCGCCTTTGCGCCACAGTCAGACATANTTATGAAGATTATGATTAAAGGTNCGTGAGTCGCGCGAACGATAAAAATTTGCAAGTCTCGGCCGTGCAATTAAGCAAAGTGTCGACGGCGCCCCGGTCCTTTGAGGTCGGGTTAATTCCGCCATTCGAACGGTATGCCTGGAACCGGTTCGCAGCCTCGTAATCCGTACTGTGTCTTCGCGATTTCTGACGAAGTCAGCGCTATGTAAATCCTTGCAATTTACAAATATAACGTATCGGAGAAACATGTTCATTATCTGTATATAGTACAAAANAGTCGTCTTGGAAATNTCGAATTCATTAACTCTATACAAAGCTCGATATTATTATTAGAATGTAAACATGTTGATATATTAAGATGATTTCCCCTNGTACGGACTTCCCTCGTATCGGTTTGCGGAAATGCGTAGAGTTGCACGATGTATTACGATCGCTGTTATCCGAGCAGTACTCCGGGATCTCCCACGTCTTTCTCGTTGGCAGACAGCGTGGTACCGCGACGACCGTTGGAGAACCGCNTCGCGGAGGACGGAGAGAAAACACATAGCGCTATCACGAGCGACACGTCGACGGCCCTCGTCGTCGGGTATCGATCGTAATTAATAGGGACGATCCGACGAGGCGACCTTAACGAGACACCCGGCAATCAAACTACCGCCGTGCGCGCGCGCGGGCTCGATGTCATTTGTTTAAGTTGATTCTTCGCTTGTNGCATCCGAATAAGGCAACTCGTGT
This sequence comes from Tetramorium alpestre, assembly GCA_021460005.1. Taxonomy (NCBI): domain Eukaryota; kingdom Metazoa; phylum Arthropoda; class Insecta; order Hymenoptera; family Formicidae; genus Tetramorium; species Tetramorium alpestre. The sequence continues at coordinate 97,115 of JAJVSH010000016.1, read as the reverse complement.
TCGCCACTCCGCGGGGAGTGCGAAAGAACAAAGAGGGGACCTCGAGAGTGAATGCCGGGATGATCTCGCTGGATGAAATCGCGACGAAAGGGAGAGAACGAGAGACGAGAGAGAAAAAAAGAGGAGCGAACGAAGAGGGCGAGCAGACACCTGCTGTTAGCTGCATTGTCTTCCTCTCTTTTTCGATCTTCGCCCCTTCTTTCTTCNCCTTCATCCCCTCGTCTTTCTTCCTCTTCGTTTCTTCTTATTTCTCCCTCGCCTCGCCTTCCAGGGCGATATACTCCGTCGAAGGTAGTCCATAAACGAGGCGATGACACAACACTACCGGTCTAGAAGACGAGTAAATGTTTTTTTCATAGCTGCACACTTTTTTGCAATTAAAAGATAGAGACCGAATATAAAAACCATTTGATGATAAATCGGATTAAATTAATGAGATCCGGGTTAAAAACCGTGAGGTTAAATGTTTAAATTCAATGAATACATTTTAATTTTTTGCTCGTCATACGGAATGAATATTAATTTAATGCTTTTCAATTAATTACAGAAGAACGAGATTAATATTTGATATCGTCACTAACATTAACGTACATTTTCTAGAAGTAAAGTGGATAAATTTATCACGCTAATTAACTGGAAATTACACTTGAAATAAATTGACTTAAAATTAATAGTTTGTTCGAGAAGCGAACATATTTACGGCTCTGTCGCGCGATTCATCAAAGCGCAGTGTATAACATATAGTATATATTACATGATAGAGGATGCATAAGATTATTCAGACGCATATAATGAATNTCGTTGCCGGGGTAGTTTAAAAGCACGTGCTGCAAACACGCAAATCAGCGTAACTCATTTTAGTGGCTGATAGTTATTGATTTACACGCGTAACT
>JAJVSH010000016.1:47526-83981 GCA_021460005.1 Tetramorium alpestre | reverse complement strand
CCACCATAACACCCACCAAAGTATCTTTCGACGAAGAAAGAGCGTTTATCACCGTAAGTTAGATTTCACTTCTCCGCGTATTAGCATTTGCAAACTGTATGAGGGAAATCTATTTCTCTCTAGATGACAGCAGCACAGAATNCTTTCGGCTAAGTAGCATATAAATCCTAGTCGCTAACGTCACGCATTGAATCCAGAATCAATGTTATCACGTGCAATCTAGTTGGACAACGCAGTGAAAAGCATTAATTCCNTGTTATGCAGCGATTTTTATGACGCTACATAATATCATTGTCAACTTCTACTTCATCTGCGAGATTTAACACACTTGTGGATGTGTTACACATATTGTGATTGTCATGATCTATATAAAATTCGCTAGAAGTCGTTATCTTTNTATATAATGAAAATACTTCCTTAAATATAGCGTGAAAGCTGCGTTATTTCAAATTATTTATATTTAATATAATTATTTCTTACTTTAACTAAATCTTTAGCTACACTTTTTTCTTTTTGTTTCGTAAATATTGTAGTAAATAGAAAATTAAAAGAGAGATTAGTACAGAAAAAATACGTTAATACGTTTTGTAATAAAGATAATTTTTCGAAAAAAAAAGAATTAAAAATGATAATGTTTATGTGAAGAGTGATTGAAAATCAATATTCTACACTTGAAACAAGAATAAGTCCGTGTCCTCTATACGCGTGGTCCAGCTTGTCGGCTGCTGAGGTTACCGAGGTGAGATGAGAGAAAGAGAGAAGCAGGAGAAGTTGCAGGGAAGACAAAGGTGAGGAGAACAAGATGTAGCGAATGTACGATATATCGTAGGGAGAGAGAGAAGTGAACAAAGCACATTCCGCACGCCATCATTTGTTCCTTGTCTGCGCCGTCCTCGGTACTTCATTTCGATTCGTCATTATTTCCTCACCTTACTCTGCGCTTTATTAATGTGAGTAAAAAAAAAGAAAACAAAGTTTAAACAATTTTCTTGAAAACACTCTCACAGCGCGACTTAATGACATCGCTCTGTGACATGACCTGAAAAATCGGTATGGGTGCGCTGTAAATTATTGTCATAGGTAAATTCAACTCTTAATATATTGCAGAATAAACTATGTATTTTTTAAAAATTCGTTTAGGAAAATAACATTAATTAAAACCAGCTTGTAACTCATATACGCATATTATAATCACGATATCACAATGATGTGAAAACTTGAAATTGGAACCTATTATTAAAAATATTTTATCTAAAGTAGCCTTCTTAACTTATTAACAACAAANTATTAATAAAAATTTTAACGTTATTCTTGAAATAAAAATAAAATTAAAACTAGCAACAAATAAATCGAATTTAAAAATGATATGTATATAAATTATTTTCTTGAATTTTACAACTTCTCAAATTTTTCTTCTTTCCTACAATATTTATTTCCGTGATATTTTATCCTCGATTCTTCAATGATATGCCTACAGGCAAAAGTGTATCAAAGAGTTAACTCGAACATAAGGTGCCGCGAATGTCGGTGGCGCGAAGACGAAATAAAAGGGGGAGGAAGAGTCATGATCGAGCGGGGGGGGGGGGAGGAGACGTGAATAAAACGCCACCGTACCATCGACATAACGAAATCGAAAAATGAAGGTACATGAACGCGCGCGAAGACGTACCGCATCGTAGCCTTCGGGGCCAGCCGCGCCACAGGGAGCGGAGGAACTTAACCGCAGACTCGAAAGCAATAAACCATAAAGCTATTAATGTTACGCCCTGGGATGGTTACGCCACGGTTATAGCGTACGCGAAGACTTATACAACCCCNGCTCGGATGTATCCCTCTCGATCCCCGTTCTCCAATCCTGCGCCGAGGATCTATATATGCGAGGCCGGTCAGGTTTGTAGTCGAGCGATCGTGATGACAAAGCAATTCATTTTCAATCTCGGCGAAAGACTAGTATTGCCCAACACCAGTCATGAATTAGAATGCTTTCAACGTCACAATGACAAGACGCTTCGGAGAGGAGAATTGGCTACCGATCGCGAGCCGCGAATCAAATTGATCGGGTAATAATCTTGATTCTGGAGCGTGGATTAAGCATTTGAGAAAATCACTTTGAACGAGATCGAATTGTGAAATCATTCTTTAGAAATGTTTAATATTTAGAAAATGGTAGAATATAATTAAGTACAAAATTAACGATTAAACATTAAAATTACAAATTATTTTACGTTTACTCAAAATTAGCAAGTTTTTATTTTCATCAATTTTTATTAAAGTTCTAACACGTATAATACATACGAGATTTATTTCTTTGTAAGATTTATTAGTTTTCTATTCAATANTATTCAATCTTAAACTATATCTATCCTCTTCCANGGTTTTCAATCTTTTTCTTTTTGCTTTNAGCTTACCTGTGAAGTTTATTCATTTTATTTCATTTTTTCTTTTCCACTTATTAAGACTTTTCGAAAACCTTACAGGGTTTTTTCTTTTTGTACTTATTGTATTTTCAAACTTTCTTAAACTTTTATTGCTTGTAATTTGGACTTTTACGTTTATTCCAAATTAACAAGGTTTTACTTTCATCAATTTTTATTAAAGAGTTAATATGTATAATACATAGTATGAGATTTATCTTTTTGACAAAGTAAAATTTTATTCAGCNGTATTCAATCTTAAACTATTTTTTCTTCTTCCAGGGTTTTCAATCTTTTTCTCTTCGCTTTCAGTCCGCCTGTGAAATTTATTTGTTTTACTTTTTCTTTTCCACTTATTAAGTCTTTTTGAAAACCTTATAATAAGGTTTTTTTTGTATTTTCTTGTATTTTCAAACTTTCTTAAACTTTTTATCGTTTGTCAAGTTGGATTATTTCTCACTTTTGTTTCATTATATTTTTTTGTATAATTATTTACTTATTTATTACTATTTTTGTATTTTGCTGCTTAAAATGTTTCCCTAAAAATAATAACTCGTCCTCTTTCTCTCTTTCTCTTAATTTTTCTTCTTTTATCCCTACTCTGAAATCCTTTCTCACCTTGAATTCTCTTTTTCTTTTCTCCGAGCAGTTCGAGCCAATAGTTATTTCNCGCGTTTACGATACCCGGATTTTATTTCGTCGGGCATTTAGCCGCAGGGCTCCGTTTTANAGGGAGAGGTGAGGGCTGAGAGAAAGAGAAGAGAAAGAGGGGCCTTAACACCTAGAAACGGTGGTGGGGATTGTGAGAGGCTCGACAGTATCGATGTTTACGAGCTCAAATAAACGGCGGCGCCGCCGCCGCCATCGGCGTGCGGTTATTTCGTATTACTTTGGGACTTTAATGGAGAAGGGAGCATTTTAAAGTGCCGTATAAAAATCTCTCGACGCTCTCCATCTAGAAGGTGGTCGTGGAGGACCACATATGGCTCAGTGCGACGTACTATTTTTACGTTCACAAAAGAAACCTCACCGCGGGANTTCGGCGTTGCGGCCGGCCAGTTGTTTCTTTACATCCTACGTCTTCCTTATATTCCGCCTCTCATATTTCGCAATTTCTGTCAGATTTATCATACGCGCATTTAAAGCATACATTTGAGATTGTGCAGAAATTCCAGCTTTTGTTGCTATTCTCTTTGTACAACTGTTAGGTATAAATATCTTCTTTGTAATACGCGAAGAAGAGATTCTACATTGACTTATACTGGAATTCTTCTAAAATATAAATTAAATTAAAGGTCTCTTTCTTTCCTCTCATATTTTTCTTTATTTTCTCAGCCATTTCTGCCAAATTTCCTAAGCGATTGCAAAAAAGTATCCACTCGGCGAGTAAAATTAATATCTTAACTGCGATCATTACTTCCAATATCAAATTACGATAACTACTTGCAGTTAGTTCTCAGCACGAGATCGGGTTTCCTACGAACTTTGTGGACGATGGCGAGGAAGCTGAGATCCGCGCCACGCCCGTAATCAATATCACCGTCATTGTCTTCAGCTGCGGTGCAGAGCGTCGTAAATTTGGCAGAATGTTAATTCCATGCGCGAGAGCGAGCGTCCGCTCTCTCGCCGGGCAATTTTCGCAGCCCCGCCGTCGGGGATAATCACCACGTTTCTGCCGAGGTGTAGCCCAGGTCCCAGGGATCTAATGATGAATTTCGTGCTGCGCGGGTGAGGAGCAAGCCTCGAAGCTTGGAAAACGAGAACGAGGAACGTGTCGGCCCGTCGACCTTAACCGACACTTCTCGGCGAGACCTTAACTTCCACTTTCCTCCTGTCTAAACGTCCGTATGGCCATCACGCTTGTGGTGTTCCTTTTTATCGGACCACCTTCCACCGAGCACGCGAAAGCGCCCATAAGTTCCTTACGACGTGTCGGTTCGAATCGCTATACATTTCGGTCTAGGGCATAACTCCTTTACCGAATAGCATCTGTCGACTGTATTAGTAGAAATATCAGTCACGCGAGATATATTAGCCATTTTTAGCAGCGACTGCTAAATATAAACAATAAAATAGGGTGCAAACTTAAACTTACTTTAATTTGCTTATTATAATTTATTTAAAAGTCCTAATTATATTCTCAATATAATCAAAATGCTACACTTTAAGCCTGAAGAAAGGACGGAAAAGTTTGCTTTATTATAAAATAGAAACGGACATCTAAAGGGAAACAATACTATTGCCTAAAAAAAAAATCATCGGCGCTTCCAGTTAACGAAAAATCGCTCCTTTATAATTTCCGATATTCTTATCTTATATAACATTGAAAATACAAATATAAACTTTTCTAGCTTTGCTAATTAATATATTGATATGTAAATTATCTTAAAATAACAGCATTTTTTAGAAAAAATCGAGAAAGTATCCTTTCTAGTTATCAATCCATAAATTTTTAATTTTATACAGGAATATTTTTTTCTTATTCAAAGAATTATTGCACAGATATTTCAACAAAGTACTCGCAGAATCTCAATATACTATAATATTTAATTTAGCCGCATTATCTTCTTAATTACAGAAAAAAGTTTTACTCGTTAACAAAACTTTCTCTGTGTATCAAATGATAAATTCTAATTTCACAACGGTATTGTTCTTTCGATGAAAAATTGAAAAACTTTCCGACAAATATTATCTCTTCATTATGACAATCAAGTCGTTCATCTTCTATGCGGCTCGAATTCGCGGGACACAAAGTAAGACGATAAAAAAACCTACGTGGTCCCAATCGCCGATGCAGATCCACATTCGGTCTGCATTCTCGGGGCTCCGGGGCGCCGCGCCGCCGCGCCGTGCCACAGTACGCGCATTTGGTATCCCGCGAGTCTCGGTAGCATCTGGCCGATGCAAGTACGCGGGTACAAGAGACCGCGTTCGATCCGCCGCTTCTTTCCCTCCCTGGTCCATGATCTCCGGCATTGTCGGCAGCGACGGAGAGTCTTCTTCTGCGATACACCCCTCGGAGTACCTTGCGCAAGAAGGATGTCCTTACCGCGCAATTATTTTCCGCATGATTCCGATCGCCGAGCAGATTAAGACCGCCCTTTCGGCAGCCGCGTGCCGATCGCGGCCGCTCGTTTGCGAACTGTCCGCGAGGATGCGAGTGCGATTTTAGTTGCGAGCAAAACCAAATTCCAAGGGAGAGCGAGCGAACGTGCGACTATGCTCTCCGCGCGGCGGTCATTTCTTTGCTTCGCAAGGAATTTGCGCGAAGCTATCTAATAAAGCCTTGAGCTCTTTTCTATACAGCCGTTTTTATGTGTCAAAGAGACTTTACTTATTCGATTAATTTCTATATAACATTCTTTATGATTGTGTCATAATTATTGTTGTAGAAATAATGAAAATTGTTGTAGAAATAATATTTCTTCAAAGCCCTGCTAGATAGAAATTAAACCCAACGTAGAAGACCGTCGCGTTAAATTTGAAATAACGTTCTTTCAAGAGAAGAAGCTTGAATTAATTTTTTTTTATTTGAAAGTAAAGTTTATGTAAATATCTTTCAATATTAATATTAATTCTTATGTATATACAGTTAAATAATCACTTTTGCTAAAAAATACGATCAACTTTGTAGCTTACGGGAATGCCTTGTTCTGTTCTGTAAACCACAGACGTTTGACATAATTTAAACACAAGATATATACACGATACCTTTGAATGTATATGTCAGTTATTTAAACAGTCAACTCAGGATCGTAATCGCACAACGAAATCACGGCGGCGCGTGTACTGCATTTTATAGAGGTAGTTCGCCCACCCAATATGACACGCTTCATACACAGAACACTATCTACAGATCATAGGAATACTCTTGATAGTGTGGGTGGTGTCTACAAATTATCCTAATCGGAAATGAATTGCGCGCGGTTTCGTCTATGTACGCGGAAGATTCACATCTAATCTCGATATTTGACTTCAATCTGAACCGTTATTTGAATTGCTCAATAAACTTTACTGTGAAAAATCACGTGTATACTTGCAAGACATTATTATATACAATTTATAATACTCATTGATGAACAAATATCGTTAAATTACCATTTATAACTTTAATATTAATTTGAATGGAACTGATTTAATAACAATAACAAATTATGTAGTGGCTATTAAATGCAAATATTAAGCTAAAGGATAATAACATAATAAGTACATATATTTATATTATTATAATAATTAAATGATATAATTGAAATAAAACTTAATTATATTACTAGTGTAATTATTTCCTTAGATTTATTTATAATTGTAAGAAAGCAAGAGAAATCGGGAAGGAAGCATAAGAATCGAAAATAATGACAAGCTGTTTAGTTTTCTTTTATGTAGGTACAACTTAATTTATGCAAACGTAACTTATGTATGTTAATTGCTTTATTTACAGTTTGCATCGGTACAAATGGCCGTCTCTCCGTGCCGTCCAACAAACAACATCATTACCGGAATCTTCGAGACCGGTACACCAACTGTACTTACGTCGATGGCAACCTGGAGATCACATGGCTCCAGAACAAAACCTTCGACCTCAGCTTCCTCCAGTACATACGGGAGGTCACCGGCTACGTCCTCATCAGTCACGTGGACGTGCGCAAGATCGTTCTCCCGAGCCTACAGATCATCCGTGGCAGGACCCTTTTCAAGCTCAATATTCACGACCACGAGTTCGCCCTCTTCGTTACAATGTGTCAAATGCACAACCTGGAGATGCCGTCCCTTAGAGGTACGTCATTTACCTTATATTTTATTCGTCATGTTAACTGCAATAAAGTTAAACCGGTGAACCTCTAAAATATCTCTGAATATTTTAATTATGTATAAATGAAATCGATAATTTTTACGTTTAATTTATAATTTATAATTTACAACGTTTTTTTTATGTAAAAATAAACAAACACGTTCTAATAATTAAATGCAAAATTTAAAGCTTATGAATGTATTAATTTGGTGTTTCTTAATCATTAAATTAATTTGTTACGAGTAATAATGACGATCGAATAATATTTAAACGAGAAATTTAAGACAGTCGTCTCGACATCGTTTGCGACGATATTTAACTTGTCGTTGTTGATTGATCTCATCATAGATATCCTCAACGGGAGCGTGGGCATGTACAACAACTACAATCTCTGCCACATCAAGACTATCAATTGGGAGGAAATAATCACAGGCCAGGGTGGACGATACTTTTACGTGTACAATTTTACATCGCCGGAGCGCTCCTGCCCGGCATGTGACGAGAGCTGCGAGCAGGGCTGCTGGGGCGAAGGTCCGGAGAACTGTCAGAAGTTCTCGAAGACGAACTGTTCGCCCCAGTGCTGGCAGGGCAGGTGCTTCGGTTCTAATCCGCGCGAATGTTGCCATCTTTTTTGCGCGGGTGGTTGTATCGGTCCCAAACAGAGCGATTGTCTCGCGTGTAAAAATTTCTTTGACGACGGCGTGTGCACGCAGGAATGTCCGCCCATGCAAAAGTAAGTCACGTCATGTACTTATAGTTACAAAATTGATATAAAACCGCAAGAAAAAAAAATGTTGCAATACATAACGATACTTTATAATAACTTTTCTTTAACACAATTAATAATTATAACGAATAATTATACTTTTCTAAGTTCTTCCAAGTAATGAATTAATATGAAAAAACCGAGAGAAAATTTTTGCTTACAGTGCAGAACATTTATATAATGAAATTAATAAGGGAATTTTGTTAATATCTTAATGTTGATTATTTTAGATACAACCCAACAACATATTCCTGGGAAGTCAATCCTGACGGAAAATACGCATACGGGGCGACCTGCGTGAGACGATGTCCGGAACATCTCTTAAAGGACAACGGTGCTTGTGTGAGATCTTGTCCGCCGAAGAAAAAGGCAGTGAACGGCGAGTGCGTCCCTTGCGATGGTCCTTGCCCAAAAACCTGCAAGGGCGTAGAAAAGGTGCATTCCGGTAACATCGACTCCTTCAAGGATTGCACCATTATCGAAGGGTCCATCACGATTCTGGATCAGAGCTTTGAGGGTTTTCAGCAAGTTTATCCAAATTATACATTCGGCAAACGATACGATAAGATGGAGCCCGATAAATTAGAAGTCTTCAAGACACTGAAAGAGATTACGGGGTTTTTGAATATACAAGGAGATCACAAAGACTTCAAGAATCTTTCGTACTTTCGGAACCTCGAGGTGATCGGAGGCAGAACACTTACGGAATATTTCGCGTCATTGTATATCGTCAAAACTTCTCTGGTGTCCTTCGGTCTTAGTTCTTTGAAGAAGATTTATTCCGGCTCGATTGCCATTTTGGAGAACAAAAATCTATGTTATGCACAAAGCATTAATTGGAACAGAATCAAGAAATCATCCGAACATGAGAGTCTTTTGTCAAATAATCGAGATGAGGACGAATGCAGTAAGTAAACTAAAGAGATTTAAATATAAATAAGCATTGTTTCCTAATTTAAAAATCAATTCTTTATGAATATTCTGAATATATTCAATTTAATATTTGATGGCATATTCAGTAATAATTTTTTTACTTTAAAAACTTTTATTTTATTATATTTTATTGTATTTATTTTTTGAAAACTAAATTAAAAATGTCATCAATAATTATTACATTAATATTTGAACAGCATTTATATTTACTTTTATATAAGTTATATTTAGTTTCTATATGAAAATTATATGGAATATTGTTTGAATTGCAGAAAAGGATGGCCTCGTATGTAGCGAGCAATGTTCGAAGGAAGGATGTTGGGGACCGGGACCAGCGCAATGTTTGTCGTGCAAGAACTTTATTCTAGGGAACGATTGTCTTGAAGATTGCACTGCACCAGGGTAAGCCGATAAGTATTACATAATGCGAAATTGTAATTTCCAATAATACGACTTCTGTCCAATCGAAATTGCTCTCCTAGATCACGGATTGAAGGTAAATTAAAAGTCTTCCGCGAGAACTTAAGCCTCAATTTTCACCGATCTATTTTTCATCTCTATCCATCTCGTAAGCAAATTACGTGTGTATCATGCAGCACGTGCACTCTCATCGTAACCGCTTTGATTCGCACTTGTATCAGCTCTTTAGCGAGTTTGGCATGAGTGACAAACAATTTGAACATTAATCATATTTATGATTTTTTCACGTGTGTCATCTTATTTTTTCTATCCTCGTTAATTTATTAATTAATTTGTTTATGCCTTGTTCTTTCTCCGTTACTCTAATTTTTCTTCGTTTGCTTTGGACTATTACCTACTTCTTTACACGATGTCTCGATGCCGCTTAACAATTGATTACGATTGTGTTGTCAGAATTTATCAAGCGGACGAGAAAACGTGTAAGATGTGTCACGAAGAATGCGACAGTTCCTGCACCGGTCCGAATGCCGACCAATGTATCAAGTGCAAACACGTGCGAGACGGACCGTTCTGTGTGCCCAAGTGCCCATCCTCCAAGTACAATGACAACGGCCAATGTAAACACTGTCACGAGAATTGCGTAGGCGGTTGCGAGGGTCCAGAGAACAACATAGGCGCCAACGGATGTCATAGTTGCGAAAAGGCAATCATGAACGGTCACGTAACAGAGGGATGTTTGCAGAAGAAAGAGCCCTGTCCCGATGGTAAGTCATATGATAATTTTACTTTACGATATTTTTTATATTACTGTACGAATATTTATATCTTATAATGTTGAAAAAAATGTTGATATTTTGTTATTAATTATTGGTTAATAATTATGTGATATGTGAAAGAAGTTATTACATTATTTATTTTCATTAATTTTACAAATTTTAAAAATAATAATGAATATTACTGTCATGGCGTATAGTTAAAAAATAGATAAATTGATTATAGTACATTACAATAAATAAGATAATATCTATGTAATTTCTCGTAAAAAGTGCTTGAATAATGTTTAAAGAAATATTATTTAATGTTACATACAAAATATTAAAGGTGTTCTGATCGTGAAATTCGTAGGACATTATTACGAGTGGATGAGTCCGATGGAGCAAGGTCCTTTAAAACCTCTCGCCGGAAAAGCCGTCTGTCGTAAGTGCCACCCACGTTGCAAGGTGTGCACAGGATACGGCTTCCACGAGCAAGTGTGTCAACAATGCACCAAGTATAAGAGAGGAGAGCAATGCGAGGATGAATGTCCTGCTGATCATTTCGCGGATGCTGACACGCAGCTATGTATACCGTGCTTTGCAGAGTGCCGAGGATGCTTTGGACCAGAACCTAATCAGTGCTACAAATGCCGAAATTATAAAATTTATTTTGTACGTAAACATTGATATTAAAAATATAATCTTTGTGCATCTAGTAAATGAGACAGTATACTCATACCAAAAAAAACGAAACATCTTTTTTATTACATTGGTATCAAAGTATACGTATATATTTTTAATTATAATTTATAGAAATATATATTTGTATAAAATCTGTATACTTTATATGAAAGAATTAAGAATCGCAATATTAATTAATATATCTCATTTGTGTATTTAGGACAGAATAGGCGAGCCTGGTGACAACACAACATCCTTTAACTGTACGGAGACCTGCCCACCGGAATACCCTCATAAGATCTTTCCTCCTGACAGCGAGCCGTACTGTTCCGTAGAAACGATAGGCCTCGGTTATCAGATGGAAAACGATTTTCATCCTGCGATTTTGGGTGGTATTGCTGTCGTACTAGGGGTATTCATTATCATCGTCGTCGTGTTACTGTACTTCTGGCGAGTGAGAACGAAAGCTAAAGAGAATACTGTTAAGATGACGATGGCTTTAACGGGTTTGGACGACAATGAACCGCTTCGACCGACAGGTGTAAAACCAAATCTCGCCAAATTACGAATCATCAAGGAGGAAGAGATGAGAAAGGGCGGTATATTGGGTTACGGTGCTTTCGGCAATGTGTACAAAGGCGTCTGGGTGCCCGAGGGAGAGAACGTAAAGATCCCAGTCGCTATAAAGGTTCTCCATGACGGTACGGGTGCAAACACGTCCAAAGAATTCCTCGACGAGGCTTACATTATGGCTAGTGTCGAGCATCCGAATCTGCTGCAATTACTTGCGGTATGCATGACGTCGCAGATGATGTTGGTGACCCAGCTGATGCCCCTGGGCTGCCTACTGGACTTTGTACGCAGATACAAGGATAAAATCGGTTCGAAGCCGCTGTTAAATTGGTGCACGCAGATCGCGAGAGGTATGGCCTACCTGGAAGACAGAAGACTGGTTCATCGAGATTTGGCAGCGCGAAATGTCCTCGTGCAAACGCCAAATTGCGTGAAGATCACCGATTTTGGTCTCGCAAAATTATTGGACATCAACGAGGAGCAGTATAAAGCTGCAGGCGGTAAAATGCCGATTAAGTGGTTGGCATTAGAATGCATTCAGCATCGAGTGTTTAATCACAAGTCGGATGTATGGGCCTTTGGGGTCACAATTTGGGAGATTCTCACGTACGGTGGTAGACCGTATGAAAATGTCTCTGCTCGTAATGTACCAGAATTGTTGGAGAAGGGCGAAAGATTACCGCAACCCGCGATTTGCACGATTGATGTATATATGATTATGATTAAATGTTGGATGCTTGACGCCGAATCGAGGCCCAGCTTCAAGGAACTGGCAGAGGATTTCGCGAAAATGTCCAGAGATCCTGGACGATATCTTGCCATTAAAGGGGATAAGTACATGAGACTGCCTTCGTATACATTACAGGTAATTAATATTTACTTATATATAATTTATTAAGGTGGTAAAAATTAGCATATTCCTAACATATGATAATTTTTCTATAGTAATTATATAATTACGAAAATTTTCAACAGAAAATTCAACAGCACAGTTTAGCATTATCTCGACTGTTAATATGAATTTTCAGGACGAAAAGGAGATGATACGAAATCTCGCATCAGCGATGGACGGTCCTGAAGCTCTGGTGGACGCTGACGAGTATCTACAACCAAAGTCGCGGGCTCCGCTTCCACCCGTGATTTCCGCATCAAGTACTTCCGGCTCACCGCCCAATACACCGGTGAAGTCATGCTGGCCGAACGGCAAGCCGCTGGCCGCTGATTCTCCAACTCCGCAGAATCAGCAAAATTGGGACAGAGAATACTTGAGGTACGGCGGAAATCATGGGAGCGGAACCGCGTCGCATGAGGCTGGCAATTCCGCTCAGCATACGCATTACGCGCATCCCAATGGTCACTGCGGCCACGTTGCAGGTACGGGTACCTCGAATTCAAGATACTGCTCAGATCCATTGAAGATGGTTGGTGTTAGAGGTGAGTAAAGGAAAATGTTAGTTGCTAAAAGCCTCGAATAGGATTTCTCTTAGAGTAATGAATCAAATAATACGCGAATGATCTTGAAATGAATTTATTTAATAAAACAACGGGGAAATTTCAGATTGCGATGTAACAGATGATTGTTTCGATACGAAAGTAAACATCGTGCATCAGCAAGCTCAAGTAGGGAACTTGAAACTAGATTTGCCATTGGATGAGGATGACTACCTCATGCCGTCGCCACAACTGCCAGTCAATACGACGCAATATATGGATCTCATTGGGGAATCTAAGCCAACAGGTAAGCAGAATTTGCTACTGTTTTAGCAAATTTATTTATATTGTATAATAGATACATAGCAATAAATTTATATTGAAAATTAATACATTAAATTTTGCTTTCAACAGTTTTTTTAATTGTATTTATTTGTATTTTTGTACGTACATGATTTGTCGTATAATTGCTTTATTTATTTTTTTCTTTATTTCATGGTTAATATTTGTCATTTATTTATTTTATTTAATATACATATTTGTTCTTCATAAAACAGAAATTATTTTTATTTTATATAGAACTCGAATCAAAGCGGTTAAACAATGGCTTCCGGAAGTATCCCGACTTCCTCACAATTCAGGGGAAGACATCACTGGACAATCCGGAATATATAATGTCGCAGGATGAAGGTCCGCTCACGCCGCAGACTTTAGGTATCCCTACGCCAGACTTGGATAAAGTTCTGCCAAATGGCGCCTTCGGGTCTCAAATTAGGCAACGAAGTTCCGAAGAAGAATCGGATCACGAGTATTACAATGACTTTGATCGGTTGGAACGAGAATTGCAGCCACTGAAGCCTTTCAGAAAGAACGAAACGACGGTGTGATTTTAATAATGCTATCCGATGATGCGAAAAGAATTCAAGATTCTCTGGGACCAAGAAACATCATATCGATGAAACTTTTACTAGAATAGAAAATGAATCTTGGAAGGATAAAGAAACATTGAATGCTTCAGCATTAAAGCATCATTTGACTGCATCAAAGTTACTCAATTTCCGAGTACAGGACCCATTGTACTTATACAGGACACTTCGTTCAAGTGCCGCGTTTGATTGTGATTAAACGTAAACTAGTGACTCATGCATATTGCGGAATATAAATAAAATAACAGAGACTATAATGACATATCGGAAATGGGAATCGCACGACAGCGATACTCGTGAACAAGTAGTGCAAAGATATTCTTAATGTGCCATTTGTCGTGGCTTGTAAATAAATTACTTTTAATATTAGCTTCTCGAGGATATAAGATATATCCTAGGACTTAATTCGCAACGACAGCGTCAAAATCGTCTTTGAGTAATAGCTTTTCGTCAGGCCTAATATTTTGAACGTAGCCATTGCAAAACGAAATTCATAATCCTTATACATACAAAATTTTACATTAAAAATGTAAAAAATGACATGTGTAAATGACTTTATATTAACTTCTTCGACTAAATCCATTCTATATTTGTTTTTGCAATAATGACACTATTGTCGAAATATATATGATCGAAATTTTTTGAAATTACGTGACCTTTACAGGCTTAATAAGCTTAAACCGATCTTGCTTTAGTATCTACTCTTGCAAAGATATCTGCACCCTGAAAGCTAATATTTACAATGATGTTATTTATCTTTTGACAGATCCGAATAAAAATGCGAATCAATATGTTTTGATGCAACTAAATTATATAATGGAAAAATTATATAACGAGCGTAAAGTATTTAAGAATTAAAATTGTTCATAGTGACATTCGCGGAGAATCGTGATCGTATCAATTTAATAACAAAAACGATTTTAGACATTTTCGAGCGGAATACTTGTAATATATTAGAAAATCGCTCAATATGTACGAGTCTTATACAAGTTATTTCGACATTTTTCGTTTTATTTCTTTTCTTAAATACAGAACAAATTAATAATATTTGTCATTGCATGGCACATTTTTATATTCTTTTATAACAAATGTAAATTTAAAAATATTGTTAAAAATATTTTTTTATATTGATAAAGATTTGCAATATCATTTTAATTTTATTAATATTCAAAGTGAATATTCAAAGTTAATGTTTTGAAAGATGTTTTAGTATTTAAAGTGTTCCGCTTAGATTGAGGAAAGTTAAGCGGTCCCGCTACAAAGGCCAGCTTGCAACAACGTCTTTATAAATCTAATTAATGATAATCTATGTTTTAATCTATCTTATAAATAATGGAAGAAAGTTCATAAAATTTATGAAGTGCTCCAAATGTGAAAAAAGACAAAGAAAAATTATTATACATTTACATGTCGCTCAAACTGTTAGACGTTAGGGCAATCGGGCCGAAATATTTGTGCGGTACACCGCTGACTGTGATATGAATTGTTTTATTTTATTTTGAGGCCACACTCAAATACCGCAATAATTAGCATCTTCCCTTTCTCTGCAGTAAGTTACGACAGCAACATTGTCTTATTTTACTGCCGAAAGTGTATTTGCCTCGCGTTGAGATTCGAATCAATCACGACGCAGACAATTCTACTTAAGAATAGAGGAATAAAGTGACTCGAAAACGATTTTTTCCTTCCTCTGATGCCATTGTAGTGGAATAAAATTGGCTCTGGGATGGGAATTATCAGTTCAATTTTTATATACGAAACACGTTTTGTACATAGTTTAGCGAGTAGGATAGTAAACGGAGACCTCCACGTAAGAAACGGCGTAAGAAACGGTGAGTAGTCGAACGCGAAAGCAATGATTATATATCGCCAGAAATACGGCGACCAGTATGTAATCGCACTAAATAACAGTATGATAGGACGTGCCATGTACAGAGAAAAAGAAGAAATACACGAAAGAGTAAATTTTATAATGAAAAAACTGATCTTTATTGTATTTAATAAATTCACAGGAACTCTGTTCTACGAGCCTTGCATTTTCTATAGATGAGCAGGGGCATGCGCGAGATTGGTAATCTTTTTTTGAAAGTAATATCGAGATCTTATGGTTACACTGTTAAATTCATAATGTCGAATTATATTCAATTTGAGTTATTTTTAACTATTCCTATAGATCGTCACCGCTCCTACTTAATATGTCATCAATTTTGATTAAAACAATCCTGATTGGAGATTAAATTGGATAAATTAACGACATATTAAAGTAAGTTCTACGATATATTGAACACGTCCTATACTCAATACGTCGTTAATTTTATCTCATTGTTTTAGTCAAATTAAATATTGAGTAGTATCCGTAAGAATTAACAACGTAATGCGATCACTGTCATTTTGTGACTTGGAGGAAAAATAATAATGATAATATTACATTATAATTATATAATTTTTAGTTAGTCATCTGACGACATTGATAGCTTCAATTCTCTAATTTTATCTTTAATTTTTATATTTATATTATAATTTTCATATATTTAAATTTTAATACTTTTTCTCATAGTACTACAAAGCAAATCAAGTCATTGCAAAAATAAAAGGAAGGAAATATATGTATACATTTGGATTCAAAACATCTATTTACTCTATTTTTAAATCATTAATGGCACTGATATTATCTAGGATGTTAATATTTTTTATATAAATGTCATTTTTAAATAGAGAATAAAGAATATACGTTTGAACATAAAATATATATTTTTCTGAACATCGAAGACACAAAATAATATTGATCATAAAATAAAACACAGACGTGCATTCGCACATCTTTCTCATCGCAATCATACTTTATTTATATTCACGACTGAAATGAAATAGAGAGCATTTACAAAAAAAAATGCTTGCGAGATAATCTGTACAGATTTTCAATCTCGCTGCGTACCGTGCAGTGTCTTACACGTAATGATGATAGCCAATATGCGCGTATCGTGTACATTGTGTTAAGTATTATTAATTATTATTATTGTAACAGATTCTCTTTGTAATATATCATTCATCGCGACGTATTACTCGCTGCACAAGGAAAGGCATGCGATTTTTCTTGAGCGGACCAAGAAAATGTCTTTCCATTTTCCCTCACTGTCGCACATTTGGCCTTATACATGTAAATTGGATTGCGAGTGAGCGTATTAATTAGAAAATGTACAGTGTAATCGAACGTTATGTAATTTGCGAGGAGTTGCATTTGCCATTCGGTTGTGGACATAGAACTTATAGATCTTTATTGTATCATTATATATCATAAAAATTTATTGTAATAAAGAACAATCATTCTTATGATAAACTCTTATTTGTCGTCTTCCTTTTTATCTTAAATAATTTTGCGATGTGCCAATTATGAATATTTCTCAACAATATTTTTCCGAATGCATGTTTATTATGTTCATTATCGTTTCGATATGTGTATATGTATAAGAAACATTTGTATAAAAAATACTATTCTTACTAAAAGATATAATCTGCATGCCAAATCGAATGATGGACCTAATGGCGGATTGCTCATTTTCCAAATCGTGATAAAGAAATCGAAATCATCCATCGTTACTCTTGAAAATTCCCGTGTTCGTCCGTTGCGATGAACATGGCCAACGATAAAATCTTGTTTCGCTTCTACATCTCATTAACTTGGATTTTGCATGGTCAACAGCAATCTAGATTCAACAACTATTCCATATTAACGACAATGGAGGTAAAACTATTTCCTTCTTATTATTCTCTACATTTTTTATATTTATTTTACTATAATATTGATATTACAATGATACTGATATATACAAACGTTGGTAAAACTCTTATTGAAATTTTTTTAATATGGAATTAAAATGTTACAATATATTGTTGCAATATACAATGCTACAATATACAGGGTGTCCCAGAATTGTTGTACAAAATTTCATGAGCCGGTAGAGCGGACGAAACTGAGTAGAAAAGTCCTCTACCATTTTGCAATTTTCGCAATAGTTATTGAGATTAAAAATAGCCGTATTATAGCTCGGCCCTCCGCCGAATACAAGCGTGCGGCGAGATACGACCGCCCAGCGTTATTGTTACCAAGATCGCGCGAGGAGTTGTTTACTACACGCGGCAATGCCTAAAAGAGGCGGNCTGCGATTGTTCCCCTGTTTTTTGTCATTTATAGAAAACAACTCTTCGCGATCTTGGGAACAATGACGCTGGGCGGTCGTATCTCGCCGCGCGCTTGTATTCGGCGGAGGGTCGGGCTAATACGGCGATTTTAATTATTAATATCTCGTTAACTATTGCGCAAATTGTAAAATGGTAAAGAACTTTTCTATTCAGTTTCGTCCGCTCTGCCGGCTCACGAAATTTTGTACAACAATTGTGGGACACCCTGTATATTATTTTCTATAATGATTTCATATTTCTTTTTATTAAAAAGTGTAAACTACAATTGAATTGTTTCTTTGTAAGCAAGAAATATTCAAGAAGAAATCATCGTAAATACAACGAATATCATCAAAATGATAATAAAAGAGCGAGATATAATGATCAAGGCTGCTTGCAATCGCATCCGTAATAGCGATTGCGGACGAGACAATAGCGTCCGAGAACATGGAAAAAAACTACAATTTTTTAAAGCGTGGTAGTGTCACAATAAATAATAAAAAATAATAAAATTTTAAAAAGCAATGCTCGCATAATTGCAGTCAAAATCTGATGAAGATTTGTATGAAGCTGCAATGATATCTAAAATAGAAATGAAAATATTACATCTGACAATTAGAAAAAAGAGAGTAGTGTGTCGAGAAAGAAAATTGATTTTTTAGACAAACGAGTATGATTGTATCATTTTGAACAGTGATTAATCTATTTTCTATAATTTTCGCTCCTAAGATATTGTATAGTGTCACACGCGCGATCGTGATAGCTCGAATCTCAAGCTATAGTGGGGGATATAATAGGCGTCGCTTAACAAAATTCTGACATCCAAGTGCATCCAAGCACTGATATAAAACATTCATATAAAATCTTTTTAGTCACGCTTAGACTGTTCGACAAAAAGTTCGAGGAATTTGTTTTCTTATATTTTACCGCAAGAAATAGATTAATAAAACCTATCATGGTAAGTTGCTTGTTATTTTGCAAATTATACTAGCCGCGTAAATGTCACTTTGTAAATTGCATTTATAAAAATATAGATATTAAACGAGAAAATATAAATAAATTATATAAATAAAAAGAGAGAAAATTATTCTTATTCATAATTAATTTATGTTTTATTAGAAAGAAAATCGGTATGCAATTATCACATCGGTTCTAAACAATTTTTATTTTGCTACATATGTACATTTCCTTCTAAATTCTGAGTTTATCGAAAATCTAATTAAAAAATCCGGACACTTTCTAACGATTGATTTACATATATTCTCATTGCTTGTTTAATTTATTAATTATACATGTATATCTTTTCTAACTATACAACATAAAGGAAAAATTACGTGGCATATACAAAACGATTAGCCGCAGAAAAGTGAACATCACTCAGGATTTCTTCTAAAATAGCTAAAAATTGGTATAAAAATGTCCGATTTTCATCATTTTTTGACTTTTATGCATACCATTTTTTCTCCGACATATTTATTCGTATCAAATATCTTCTAGATATACTCGAATGTTATATCAAATCGAAATTTTGTAGTAAAAAGACAACAGCATCGCGAAATGAAGAAATAAAATCTAATTTACTGCATTTTCGAGATTTTTCCACTTTCGGTCGCCATATTGGATCCGCCATTTTGAAAATTTACAAAAAAAATTGCATAGGTTTTTAGGAAAAATAGTTTATGCACGATCCTCATTGGTTTTAGGCCTACTGCATTGCCGGATCAAGATGAAAATTTAGACTTTTCAAAAAATGACACCAAAAATTTCTCGTCTTTTTTATTTAAATTGCAAAATTTATTGTTAAATATGCGTCAAATCGATTTTTTAACCATGGATTTTGAAAGAGCACACTCAAAAATACTCGGATATGTATTTGTTATAATTTTTTTTTTTCGATGGATTTCATACAATTCCAGGCTAAAAGTGCAGAGATAAACACATGCAAGTCTGACATTAATGGGTTAATGTTGCACCAAGATTGGTCACATCTGCATAGTGTCACACGGAGTAATTCTGCACTTGCATCGTGTCGTGGCAGCATCATAGCAGAGTCAGTGCATGTATGCCGAATTCGCTATTGGTCGCGCGTCGATTGTTCAACAAACAGTTCAAAGACTTTGATTTTAACGTTATCGCATTTTGAATAAAAAAATAGAATACGTTTCAACAGAACCCATCATGGTAAGTTATTTCGTAAATTTTGTCCGCCGCGGATATGTCACTTTTATTAGTCACATTTACAGAAATGCCGATATTAGACGAAAAAATATATGTAAAGTAAATGTAAGTTATATAAATAAAAAAATAAGAAAGAAAGAAAGAGAATAATTCTTATTCTCATAATTAATTTGTGTTTTATAAGAAAGTAAATCGATAAATGCAATTATGTTATATTGATTTTGACAAATTTCAAACTTGTTATATTTCTCCTCAATTTTGTGTTTGCCGAAAAGCAAATTATAGAATTTTGAAAATATTCTAACAGCTAATTTACATATATTTTCGTTAATCGATTAATTTATTAATTGCACATATATGTATTATTTTCTAATTATACATAAAGGAGAAACTACGTGGCCTGTACAAAATGTTTAGTCGCAAAAAAAGTAGTGAACACCACTCAGGACACTGCACTGGCGAGGGTTCTGTCGACTGTCGATCTCATAGCTTTAGGAGTTGGTTCAACTTTGCAATATTATGCATTCTGTAAGATGATCGTTGAAAAAATCGTTGAAAAAGAAGACGGATATCTTTCCATTGCTATTTCAATGACTATCGCCGCGATAATATCAATGATCACAGGCACGTATTTACGATAATAATAAAAAAAAAATTCGCAATAAACATTATTGATTACCATCTCCTATCATTAACCATCTGAAAAGCACAATTTTGAATGCACCTACGAAAAATCTTTCTCCGAAAGTCCCTTTCTCTCAAACAGTAAAGAAACACATAACAAAAGTATTAAATGAGATTAAATATTAAATATGTAATAAATACGTGATTTGTATTTTCTAAGCCTTCAGTCTCGCAGCTGTTTCAACAGCTTTCAATTCCGAACATAAATAATGCAAGCTGCATAGAATGCGATATAAAAATTGTCAAGAAACAATTGCTTCGAAATATAACGAGATAAACTTCGATTATTCAAGAAATTCATATTTACTGTTGTTTTTTTATTTGTACTTTATATTGTACTTTACATTGCATTTTATATTGTAGTTTAGAAAACTTAAAAATGAATCAATCTAAATTGACAATTTTAAGATAATCTGTTTAAAATGATAATGATTCATAAAATTCTAACAATTCTAATAAAAGGTGCAACGCTACGTATTTGGTCGCAAAGATATTGTGAAAGTTCACATTTTGGCAAATGTTGTCTTTTTACAGTGTTATTTCGTAAATTTATTATTATTTCTAAAATATATATCTTCTTCTCAGGTCTCTGTTACGCCGAACTCAGCGCGCGAATGCCTCGTGCCGGTTCCGCATATATTTACAGCTANGTGACAATGGGAGAATTTGTGGCATTTTTCACAGGCTGGACCATGATTTTAAAGTATATGTTGGGTTCAGTTGTCCCATTGTACATTCTCACTTACTACCTTGTCATTATATATTTCAAGCTAAGCGTAAACGATTGGATGGAAGCTTCTTTGAAAAGTGACGAGAATAATCTTTTTTATGATATACTCTTATATACGAACATTTTAACGTTTGGCCTTTATCTAATATTCTCAGGTAATAAAAGAATTTTTTTATCCAATCAACCAAATCAGATCTCGCGTGTTTGGTTTTGATAAAGTAACTCTAATAAAACTGATTGAAACATTTCTCTTCGTAATATAAACACACAAAAATTCTATAATATTAATTTTTTAGTTTATTCTATTATCACGTAATTTTATGATTAAAATAATTAAAGCAAAATGCATTTCTCTTTATAGCCATGTTTGCTTCGGGAACTAAAACGTCCTGCGTACTAAACAATATATTAATTCTGTTCAAGTTGTCTATACACATAATTATAATCATTCTAATGATCAGTTCCTCAGGTAAATACAACTTTAAGTTAATCTCTCTGCTATATGTCTTCTTAAACAATTTATATTATACATATATTATCAAGTTTTATATTATGAAATTAATTTTCTACCTAATATTATCCATAAAATATTTTAAGTTTTATATTATTTTAATATAATGCAAAATTTACAATTTGATTTACAGTCCCCAATTCGTCATTTTTTCTAAAAGAGGCCCCTCATAGGACCTTCTTTAATGAAACGATCACTTTAGCAAACAACCTTTATGATATGCGTATCATAGACAGCGCGATTTTATTCTCCCTTACATTTATCGGTTTTGACTGCGTTACTACCATGGGAGAAGAAACCAAGAATCCACAGCAGTCCATTCCCAGAGCAATTATCACATCAATAACAACTGTTTTCTTCGTNTTTTTACAGTGTTATTTCGTAAATTTATTATTATTTCTAAAATATATATCTTCTTCTCAGGTCTCTGTTACGCCGAACTCAGCGCGCGAATGCCTAGTGCCGGTTCCGCATATATTTACAGCTATGTGACAATGGGAGAATTTGTGGCATTTTTCACGGGCTGGACCATGATTTTAAAGTATATGTTGGATTCAGCCGTCACAGTGCGCATTCTCAGTTACTACGTTGACACTATATTTTCCGACAATAGCATAGAAGATTTCTTTGAGGCGGTAATTCCTATCAAAAATCTATTGTCATATACGGACATTTTAGCGTTTGGCCTCACTCTAATATTCTCAGGTAATAAAAGAATTTTTTTATCCAACCGACCAAATCAGATCTCGCGTGTTTGGTTTTGATAAAGTAACTCTAATAAAACTGACTGAAACATTTCTCTTCGCAATATAAACACACAAAAATTTTATAATATTAATTTTTTAGTGTATTCTATTATCACGTAATTTTATGATTAAAATAATTAAAACAAAATGCATTTCTCTTTATAGCCGTGCTTGCTTTGGGAACTAAGACGTCCTGCGTACTAAACAATATATTATCAAGTTTTATATTAACAAATTAATTTTCTAGCTAATATTATCCATAAAATATTTTAAGTTTTATATTATTTTAATATAATGCAAAATTTACAATTTGATTTACAGTCGTCAGTTCGTCATCTGAATCCCTAAAAAAGGCCCCTCATACAAACTTCTCTAATGAAACGATCACTTTAGCAAATGACCCTTATGATACGCGTATGATAACGCGTATCATAGACAGTGCGATTTTATTCTCTCTTACATTTATCGGCTTTGACTGCGTTACTACCATGGGAGAAGAAACCAAGAATCCACAGCAGTCCATTCCCAGAGCAATTATCACATCAATAACAACTGTTTTCTTCGTGTATTTCTGTCTTTTTGTAATATATATCAGTTTTCTACACTACAAATATGTTTACCAGTTATATCTACTCCTTGCATCTGTGACGAACGACAACTGGGTCATTTGCATTTTAACAATCGAAATAATTAGCGGATACTATACCAAGTAATATATCATTTTCTGTTTCATAAAAATTCTTAAAAAAACAGTGGATATTTTTTAATTATGTATAATAGATTCTATAGATTTTACAACTGAATAGATTGATTCAAATTTGAAAAATTGTTCTGGCTTCTGGCGATTCGAATAAACGTAATATATAAACAATTTTGATTCCAATTATTTTGTAAATGTAACAATTTCACGAAAATTTAATTTCATTTTTTAAATAATAATATGTTAATTATATTTAGATTTTTTAATGGAAATAAGAACTTTTAGATTATTTTCATTTATTGACCAATTACTTCAGTTCGTTAGGCTCGAGGTTATCGTTGCGGCGAGTGTTTTACGCCATGGGTTCAGACGGATTGATATTCAAATCGCAAATGGGCCATGTAAATTCGCGATTTCAGACTCGTATCAAGGGCACCCTTATTGTTGGGCTTTGCACTGGTTCGTCAGCTAATTAATAGTTATTAATTATTTAATTAATACATAGTCAATTAATAATATATTACATTCCAGTAATTCCAGTAATAATATTTAATATCAACTATCTGACAAACGTAACATACGTTTATACCGACACTCTGACAGTCATAACATACATTTGTACTACCATGGTTTCATAT
Source organism: Tetramorium alpestre (assembly GCA_021460005.1). Lineage (NCBI taxonomy): Eukaryota > Metazoa > Arthropoda > Insecta > Hymenoptera > Formicidae > Tetramorium > Tetramorium alpestre. Next base: position 59,927 of record JAJVSH010000016.1, on the reverse strand, counting down.
ACAATGGTTGCCTTGTGTGTAATTATTCGACGGTAAGAAATTTACAACTCAGTTAACTTTTTATATCGTTCAATTAATTTTTATAAACATTAAGAAAATGCATATATTTTCATAAAATGTCAATTGAAATTAAAATAAATAGAGCAGTTTAATAATGTAACGATAATCTTTCTTTACGTCAATACATTTGTAGATACAAAGAAAATAAATCGTACAGAAGGCAAGATGAATCCTCAGATAATCCACAAACATTTATATTTATCATGAAGCAATTGGTAAACGCAAAGAAATTAAAGCACCCTACAAAACTTACGGTGCAAATCGTTAATGTCCTCTTATGCTGCTACGGTAGAACTCATCATTCTTTACATAGGATTTAATATTTCTCCATTTTTAAGTGTATAATATGCACTAGCCAATTCTTTCACAGTCATTCTTTGCATCTGCACGGTTAGTTTGCTACCAGTATCTGAGTACGTATTAAACTTCGAGGAAGGAAGCGCAATTAATATAATGCTGATAATTTTAACTATTGCACTAGTGATTATCCTCTGTTTTATTCATTTCCAACCAGTTTCCGACAAGAAACTCACATTCTCGGTAAAGTATACATTTTGTCTGTAGTATTTTTTTGTATCATTTCAATATTGACTTCTTAATTCTTAATTCACGATATTAATATGTTTGTGAATATGTCTATTAGAGTAGTTTATTTCTATTATTATTAAATACTATTTAAAACATATTAAGTATTTTATTTCGGACAATTTAATTGTAAGTATCAGTATTATTAATATTTTTAAATTTTTCTAGTAAAGAATATATAGTAGAATAAAAAAATAATTGCAAATGAATAATATAACGAATTAGAGAGAATTCAAAGTTAAATATTATGTTTGGAAATAATAACGTTCAGTAAATAATTTTAAAATATCATTTCAGGTTCCCCTGGTGCCGTTCTTGCCAGGATTCAGTATTTTTCTTAATTTTTATATTATAAAAATGTTCTATTCATTGGATATATTGATGGGATTCTCTTTATGGATGGCAATAGGTAAGTTCATGAGAATTTATAAATTCATACGTTTGTAAGTGCATTGACATACATCTCGGACTGTCTTATTATCGCAGGCTTTGGTGTATATTTCTTGTATGGAGTATGGCATAGTAATATCCGAAAAACGGAACTCCCATCAGAATCAAATGTTGATGACACAGACGATGACATAGACGATGATACTGCCCTGTAGATGTATTATAAATTGAAAGAAAACATCTCAGTATATCTTAATTTATTAATTTCGTTCATTAGTTAGATAAATGTTTAAATTTTTTAAAGTTACGTGGGTATAATTAGGAAGTATTCAACATTATGTTGCGATTTTAAAATAGCAAGAAAGTCACATGGTTTGCATATTTATTTCCGTATCATATCGATCTTTTTTGTATCTTATATCTTATAATTTATATATCACGACAATGTAGATCTAACAAGAGAAAAATTTGGTTATTCGGGTGTTGATATACGTTACTTTTATATTTTTTAATTTACTTTTAATAAATATTTACGTATATATTACTGCATAACTTATACATATAATTTCTCACTTTCTTTCTCTCTCTATAAAGTGAACGGCCCACTTATTGATCATGACCCTCTCATTGACTTTTTTGATATATTTTAATTTTATTGCTTATAAATAGTATAGTATAAACTGTTAAATCAATTATCGGTAAAATAGAAAAAATTCAAATTTCGTATATATAACAATAAAAATGATGAAATCTGATACAGATTAAAAATTAAATCATATAAACATATAAATGTATATTTGATCCAGTGATTAGCGAATGAAATAAATTTAAACAACTTCTTGGAAGCGTTTAAATCAATAAAGGAAAGGAGAACACATACTCATATTTACATTGAATTATTGATAATAAATATAGACGGTAACAAACTGAGATTACAACCAGGTGTATAAGCATCTTTTATTAATGACAAGACAATATACATATAATTAAATATGCCGTGCAACACATCATCTCACGGTTTATACGAAGCATTAATATAAAGTCCTCTTAGTCGCGCGTCGATTGTTCAACAAACAGTTCAAAGACTTTGATTTTAACGTTATCGCATTTTGAAAAAATGGAATACGTTTCAACAGAACTCATCATGGTAAGTTATTTCGTAAATTTTGTTCGCCGCGGATATGTCACTTTTATTAGTCACAATTACAGAAATGTCGATATTAGACGAAAAAACATATGTAAAATAAATGTAAGTTATATGTATAAATAAAAAAATAAGAAAGAAAGAAAGAGAATAATTCTTATTCTCATAATTAATTTATGTTTTATAAGAAAGTAAATCGATAAATGCAATTATGTTGATTTTGAAAATTTTCAAACTTGTTATATTTTTCCTCAATTTTGTGTTTGCCGAAAAGCAAATTATAGAATTTTGAAAATATTCTAACAGCTAATTTACATATATTTTCGTTAATCGATTAATTTATCAATTGCACATATATGTATTATTTTCTAACTATACATAAAGGAAAAACTACGTGGCCTGTACAAAACGTTTAGTCGCAAAAAAGTAGTGAACATCACTCAGGACAATGCACTGGCGAGGGTTCTGTCGACTGTCGATCTCATAGCTTTAGGAGTTGGTTCAACTTTGCAATATTATGCATTCTGTAAGATAATCGTTGAAAAAGAAGACGGAGATCTTTCCATTGCTATTTCAATGACTATCGCCGCGATAATATCAATGATCACGTATTTACGATAATATTAAAAAAAAATATGCAATAAACATTATTGATTACCATCTCCTATCATTAACCATCTGAAAAGCACAATTTTGAATGCACCTGCGAAAAATCTTTCTCCGAAAGCCCCTTCCTCTCAAACAGTAAAGAAACACATAACAAAAGTATTAAATGAGATTAAATATTGAATATGTAATAAATACGTGATTTGTATTTTCTAAGCCTTCAGTCTCGCAGCTGTTTCAACAGCTTTCAATTCCGAACATAAATAATGCAAGCTGCGTAGAATGCGATATAAAAATTGTCAAGAAACATGCTTCGAAATATAACGAGATAAACTTCGATTATTCAAGAAATTCATATTTATACTGTTGTTTTTTTATTTATACTTTATATTGTACTTTACATTGTATTTTATATTGTACTTTAGAAAACTTAAAAATGAATCAATCTAAATTGACAATTTTAAATTATAGAAGATAATCTGTTTAAAATAATAATGATTCATAAAATTCTAACAATTCTAATAAAAGGTGCAACGCTACGTATTTGGTCGCAAAGATATTGTGAAAGTTCACATTTTGGCAAATGTTGTCTTTTTACAGTGTTATTTCGTAAATTTATTATTATTTCTAAAATATATATCTTCTTCTCAGGTCTCTGTTACGCCGAACTCAGCGCGCGAATGCCTAGTGCCGGTTCCGCATATATTTACAGCTATGTGACAATGGGAGAATTTGTGGCATTTTTCACGGGCTGGACCATGATTTTAAAGTATATGTTGGATTCAGCCGTCACAGTGCGCATTCTCAGTTACTACGTTGACACTATATTTTCCGACAATAGCATAGAAGATTTCTTTGAGGCGGTAATTCCTATCAAAAATCTATTGTCATATACGGACATTTTAGCGTTTGGCCTCACTCTAATATTCTCAGGTAATAAAAGAATTTTTTTATCCAACCGACCAAATCAGATCTCGCGTGTTTGGTTTTGATAAAGTAACTCTAATAAAACTGACTGAAACATTTCTCTTCGCAATATAAACACACAAAAATTTTATAATATTAATTTTTTAGTGTATTCTATTATCACGTAATTTTATGATTAAAATAATTAAAACAAAATGCATTTCTCTTTATAGCCGTGCTTGCTTTGGGAACTAAGACGTCCTGCGTACTAAACAATATATTATCAAGTTTTATATTAACAAATTAATTTTCTAGCTAATATTATCCATAAAATATTTTAAGTTTTATATTATTTTAATATAATGCAAAATTTACAATTTGATTTACAGTCGTCAGTTCGTCATCTGAATCCCTAAAAAAGGCCCCTCATACAAACTTCTCTAATGAAACGATCACTTTAGCAAATGACCCTTATGATACGCGTATGATAACGCGTATCATAGACAGTGCGATTTTATTCTCTCTTACATTTATCGGCTTTGACTGCGTTACTACCATGGGAGAAGAAACCAAGAATCCACAGCAGTCCATTCCCAGAGCAATTATCACATCAATAACAACTGTCTTCTTCGTATATTTCGGTCTTTTTGTAGCACTTATCAGTTTTCTACACTACAAACCTGATTTCCTAGTTTTTCTATTCCTTGTAACTTTGATGAACAACTGGGTCAGATGCATTTTAACAATCGAAATAATTAGCGGATTCTCTACCAGGTAATATATCATTTTCTGTTTCATAAAAATTCTTAAAAAAACAGTGGATATTTTTTAATTATGTATAATAGATTCTATAGATTTTACAACTGAATAGATTGATTCAAATTTGAAAAATTGTTCTGGCTTCTGGTGATTCGAATAAACGTAATATACAAACAATTTTGATTCTAATTATTTTGCAAATGTAACAATTTCACGAAAATTTAATTTCATTTTTTAAATAATAATATGTTAATTAAAGATATTTTAATGGAAATAAGAAAAAACAATAATTTTCATTTATTAATCAATTACTTCAGTCTGTTAGGTTCGATGTTATCGTTGCCGCGAGTGATTTACGCCATGTCTTCGGATGGACTAATATTTAAATCGCTGAGCCATGTAAATCCGCGATTTCAGACTCGTATCAAAGGCATCCTTATTGCATGGCTTCGTTCTGGTTTGTCAGCTAATTAATAGTTATTAATCATTTAATTAATACATAGTCAATTATTAATACATTACAGGCATTCCAGCAATGATATTTGATACCGAGTCTCTGAATAACGTAAGACATGTTTGCGCCATGGTTTTATATTCGACGGTTGCCTTGTGTATAATTATTCTACGGTAAGAAATTTACAACTCAGTTAACTTTTTATATCTTTCAATTAATTTTTATAAACATTAAGAAAATGCGTATATATTCATAAAATATCAATTGAAATTAAAATAAATAGAGCAGTTTAATAATATAACGATAATCTTTCTTTACGTCAATACATTTGTAGATACGAAGAAAATAAATCGTACAGGAGACAAGATGAATCCTCAGATAATTCACAGACATTTATATTTATCATGAAGCAATTGGTAAACGCAAAGAAATTAAAGCACCCTACAAATCTTACGGCGCAAATCGTTAATGTTTTCTTATGCTGCTACGGTAGAACTCATCATTCTTTGCATAGGACTTAATATTTCTCCATTTTTAAGTGTCTAATATGCACTACCCAATTCTTTCACAGTCATTCTTTGCATCTGCACGGTTAGTTTGCTACCAGTATCTGAGTTCGTATTAAACTTCAAGGAAGGAAGCGCAATTAATATAATGCTGATAATTTTAACTATTGCACTAGTGATTATCCTCTGTTTTATTCATTTCCAACCAATTTCCGACAAGAAACTCACATTCACGGTAAAGTATACATTTTTTCTATAGTATTTTCTTGTATCATTTCAATATTGACTTCTTAATTCTTAATGCACGATATTAATATGTTTGTGAATATGTCTATTAGAGTAGTTTATTTCTATTATTATTAAATACTATTTAAAACATATTAAGTATTTTATTTCGACAATTTAATTGTAAGTATCAGTATTATTAACATTTTTAAATTTTTCTAGTAAAGACAATTTAATTGTAAGTATCAGTATTATTAACATTTTTAAATTTTTCTAGTAAAGAATATATAGTAGAATAAAAAAATAATTGCAAATGAATTGCAATGAATAATATAACGAATTAGAGAGAATTCAAAGTTAAGTATTATGTTTGGAAACAATAACGTTCAGTAAATAATTTTAAAATATATCATTTCAGGTTCCTCTAGTGCCGTTCTTGCCAGGATTCAGTATTTTTCTTAACATTTATATTATAAAAATTTACTATTCATTGATATGGATAGGATTCTCTTTATGGATGGTAATAGGTAAGTTCATTATGAGAATTTATAAATTCATATATTTGTAAGTGCATTGACATACATCTCGGATTGTCTTATTATCGCAGGCTTGGGTGTATATTTCTTGTATGGAATATGGCATAGTATTATCCGACAAAGAAAACCGCCATCAGAATCAAATAATGATGACAAAGACGACGGCACTGCCCTTTAGATGTATTATAAATTGAAAGAAGACATCTCTCAGTATATGTTAATTTATTAATTTAGTTCATTAGTTAGATAAATGTTTAAATTTTTTTAAAGTTGCGTGGATATAATTAGGAAATATTCAACATTATGTTACGATTTTAAAATAGCAAGGAAATCACATGGTTTGCATATTTATTTCCGTATCATATCAGTCTTTTTTGTATCTTATATCTTATAATTAAATATCGAAGTAATACCGTGCAACACATTATCTCACGGTATATACAAAGCACTCATACAGCACAAAACTTGCAGTTATATTGTAATAATATTGCATTATATAAGCAAAAGACATTAATATAAAATCTTCTTAGTCGCGCGTCGTTTGTTCGACAAACAGTTCAAAGACTTTGACGTTGTTAATGAGCGTTAATGTATATCGAGCACAGAGCTATATGTACCTATATCAAAACAAGATAATTCGAAGAAACGGAACAGCGGTTAGGGGAATCGAGGGTCAAATAATTGAAATTCGTTAATGCGAGGGTCGAGTAATTGAAATTTATCACTCCTTCTCGGTGAGCGCTAGACTAGGCACATGCGAAACATTATTAAGCGAGTTAAACTTGTAAAACTGACAAGTGTAGAAATTGTGACATCTCTGCAATAAAGAGTGGCGCATTGTACAACAATTAGAATCCATTCATCATTAACATCGGTCCAATGACGAAGGCGAATCATAATGTGTTTAATTTAAATCGAATTTTTATTTCAAATGTATTAGAGCGAACGATTGGTATAATTCGCGGGCATTTAATAAAGATTGACATACATGAGGGATCAAGGCGGTATGTTATTGACCGTTAATGTATAACGAGCACAAAGTTATATGTATATCAAAACAAGATAGATCAAAGAGAATGGAAGCGGTTAGGGGAATCGACCCTCGAGTACTTGAAATTCGTTAATGCAAATCACTCGGTGAGCGCTAGACCACGCACATGCGAAACATTAAAGCGAGTTAAACTTGTGAAACTGACGAGTGTAGAAATTGTGACATCTCTGCGATAAAGAGTACATTGTACAACAACCAGAATCCATTCATCATTAACAAACGTTATCGCATTTTGATTCAAAAAATGGACTACGTTTTAACAGAACTCATTATGGTAAGTTGCCTGTTTGTTATTTCGCAAATTTCGCTCGCCGCGGATATATCAGTTTTATTAGTTACATTTACAAAAATATCGATATTATACGAAAAAATATATCTAAAAAAAGTAAGTTATATATATATATTTATATATACATATAAGTTATGTATGTATATATAAATAAAATAAGAAAGAAAAACAGAGAGAGAAAGAGAGAATAATTCTTATTCTCATAATTAATTTATGTTTTATCTTGTTATATTTTTTCTAAATTTTGTATTTGCCAAAAAGCAAATTATAGAATTTTAAAAATATTCTAACAATTAACTTATATTTTTGTTAATCGATTAATTTATTAATTGTACATATATGTATTATTATTTTTAACTATAGATAAAAAAGAACCTACATGGCCTGTACAAAACATTTAACCGCAAAAAAATAGTAAATACCACTCAAGGCACTCCACTGTTGAAGGTTTTGTCGACTATCGATCTCATAGCTTTAGGAGTTGGTTCAATTTTGCAATATTTTATGTTCATGTTGATGAATATCTGGATATCTAACGATTATTCTATTATTATTTCAATCACTATCGCCACGATAATATCAATGTTCACAGGTACGTATTTACATAATATTAAAAAAGAAATGTGTGATGAACATTATTGATTACCATCTTCTATCATTAACCATCTGAAAAGCATAATTTTTTAATGCACCTGCGAAAAAACTTTCTCCGAATGTTCCTTCCTCTCAGTAAAAAACACATTGCAAAAGTATTAAATGAGACTGAATATTGAATATGTAATAAATACGTGATTTGTATTTTCTAAACCTTCAGTCTCGCAGCTGTTCGAACAGCTCTCAATTCCGACGATAATAAATAATGCAAGCTTTGCAGAATACGATATAAAAATTGCTGAGAAACATTGCTTCGAAATATAGCAACCATGATAAACTTCGTTTATTCAAGAAATTTATTTTTACACTATTATTTTTGTATTTGTATTTTATATTGTACTCTATACTCTATTTTATATTGTAGTTTAAAAAATCTTAAAAATGAATCTGAATTGACAATTTTAAAATAATGTGTTTGAAATAATTATAATATTTTCATATTAAAAATAATTCACAAGATTTTAACAATTCTAATAAAAGCTGCAACGCTACGTATTTGGTAATAAAGATATTATGAAAGTTTGACACACAATTTGATGAATGTTGTCTTTTTACAGTGTTGTTTAGCAAATTTATTATTATTTCTAAAATATACTATATCTTCTTCTCAGGTCTTTGTTACGCCGAACTCAGCGCGCAAATGCCTCATGCAGGATCCACGTATATTTACAGCTATGTAACAATGGGAGAATTTGTGGCATTTTTCACAGGCTGGACCATGATTTTAAAGTATGCGGTAGATTCAGCCGTCACAGGGCGCATCCTCAGCTTCTTGATTAACAAGATATTTTACGAAAGTAGCAAAGAAAAGGAATTCATTACGTTGGAAAGTATCACTTATCAATTGTCATATCCGACCATTTTCGCGTTTGGCCTCACTCTAATATTCTCAGGTAATAAAAGAAATTTTTTTATCTAGCCAATCAAATCAGATCTCGTGTATTTGGTTGATAAAGTCTCACTCCAATAAAACTGATTAAAACATTTCTTTTCGTAATATAACACAGTATTAATTCTACAACATTAATTTGTTAGTTTGTTAATTCTATTACCACGCGATTTTATGACAAAAATAATTAAAGCAAAATGCATTCCTCATCTTAGCCGTGTTTGCTTCGAGAACTAAGATGTCCTGCGTGTTGAATAATATATTACTTCTATCAAAGCTGTCTATAGACATAATTATCATCTTAATTATGAGTTTTACAGGTAAATACGACTTTAAGTTCATCTCTCTGCTATGTCTTCTTAAACAATTTGTATTATACATTATCGAGTTTTATATTATTAAATTAATTTTCTAGCTAATATTATCCATAAAATGTTTTAAGTTTTATATTATTTTAATATATGTAATAATAATATATGTAATACGTAATGTTTATAAATGTGACTATTTATATTATTGCCAATTTTCAATAATAATGCTATTAATATTAATATATTGTTAGTATGAATACAAATTATTAGAATTTAAAATTGTTCGCAAAATTAAGAGTTACATACATAAATATAACACAAAATTTACAATTTGATTTACAGTGGGCACTAAATATCTGAAAAAGGAACACCATTTTGTAAATGCAACCTTTTTTAATGAAGCAATCACTTCTACAAATGACGAAATAACATATATCATACAGGACGCGATTACATTCTTCATTACATTTATCGGCTTTGACTGCGTTTCTACCATGGGAGAAGAAGCGAAGAATCCACGGCGGTCCATTCCCAGAGCAATCATCACATCAATAACAATTGTCTACTTCATATATTTTGGTCTTTTTTTGTGTATTGTGCACTACAAATCTATTTTCCAAAGGTTTATAAAGCCTGAAACTTTGAACAACAAATGGATTAAATGCATCTTAATGATCGAAATAATTAGTGGATTCTATACGAGGTAATATCATTTTCTGTTTTTATTTTCTGTTACATAAAATTTCTTAAAAAAATAATGGATATTTTTTTAATTATATATAATAGAGTCTATCGATTTTACAACGAAATACATTAATTCAAATCTGAAAAATTGTTCTGACTTCTGGCATTCCAATAAACCTAATATATAAACAATTTTAATTCCAATTATTTTGGAAATATAACAATTTCAAAAATTTATTTAACTTTTTAAATAATAATATATTAATTAAAGATATTTTAATGAAAGTAAGAACAAAGATTATTTTCATTCATTGACCAATTACTTCAGTTTAATAGGCTCGAGGTTATCGTTGCGGCAAGTATTTTACGCCATGGGTTCAGACGGATTGATATTCAAATCGCCGGGCCATGTAAATCCGCGATTTCAGACTCGTATCAAGGGCACCCTTATTGTTGGGCTTTGCACTGGTTCGTCAGCTAATTAATAGTTATTAATTATTTAATTAATACATAGTCAATTAATGATATATTACAGGCATTCTAGCAATAATATTTCATACTGACTCTCTAAAAAGTGTAAGATATGTTTGTACCATGGTTTTATATTCGATGGTTGCTTTATGTATAATTATTCTACGGTAAGAAATTTACAACTCAGTTAACTTTTTATATCGTTCAATTAATTTTTATAAACATTAAGACTGAAAATACGTTTATATTCATAAAATGCCAATTAAAATTAAAATAAGTAGAGCAATTTAATAATATAACGATAATCTTTCTTTATGTCAATACATTTGTAGATACGAAGAAAACGAATCGTACAGGAGGCAAGATGAATCCTCAGATAATCCACAGACATTTATGTCTGTCATGAAACAATTGGTAAACGCAAACAGATTAAGTCGCCCTACAAAACTTACGGCGCAAATCGTTAATGTCCTCTTATGCTGTTATGGTTAAACTCATCATTATTTCATAGAATTTAATTTTTCCTCATTTTTAAATATCTAATATGCATTTGCTAATTCTTTCACAGTCATTCTTTGCATCTGTACGGTTAGTTTGCTATCAGTACCTGACGTCGAAAGAGCACAATTCGAACCAAACTTCGAGAAAGAAAGAGCAACTAATGTAATGCTGCTGATAATTTTAACTACTGCACTAGTGATTATCCTCTGTTTTATTTATTTCCAACCAGTTTCCGACAAGAAACTCACATTTTCGGTAAAGTATACATTTTTCAGTAGTAATTTTTTTGGTATCATTTCAATATTGACTTCTTAATTCTTAACTCGCGATACGTACGAGAACATGTCTATTAGATTAATTTATATCTATTATTATTAAATACCATGCATTAAATACCATTTATATGCATATTAAGTATTTTATTTCAGACAATTTAATTGTAAATATCAGTATTGTTAATATTTTCAAATTTTTCTGGTAAAGAATATATAGTAGAATAAAAAAATAATTGCAAATGAATGATATAACGAATTAGAGAGAATTCAAAGTTAAATATTATATTTGGAAGCAATATGTTCAATAAATAATTTTAAAATATCATTTTTCAGGTTCCTCTAGTGCCGTTCTTGCCAGGATTCAGTATTTTTCTTAACATTTATATTATAAAAATTTACTATTCACTCATATGGATAAAATTCTTTTTATGGATGGCAATAGGTAAGTTCATTATGAGACTATAAATTCATACGTTTGTAAGTGCATTGACATACATCTCGGACTGTCTTATCGCAGGCTTGGGTGTGTATTTCTTGTATGGAATATGGCATAGTAATATGCGACAAACGGAACCGCCGTCAGAATCAAATAATGATGACAACAACGATGACACTGCCTTTTAGATGTATTATAAATTAAAAGAAAACTTCTCAGTATACCTTAATTTATTAATTTAGTTCATTAGTTAAATAAATGTTTAAATTTTTTAAAGTTACGTATATACAGGGTGTCCCAGAATTGTCGCGCCAATTTTCGTGAGCAGGTAGAGTGGACCAAACTGAGTCGAAAACTCCTCTATCATTTTGCAATTTTCGCAATAGTTAACGAGATATTAATTGTTAAAAATGGCCGTATTAGACCGGCCCTCCGCTGAATACAAGCGCGCGGCGAGATACGACCGCCCAGCGTCATTGTTACCAAGATCGCGAGGAGTTGTTTTCTACAAATGGCAAAAAACAGGGGGACAATCGCAGCTCAGAACCGCCGCTTTTAGGCGTTGCCGCGTTTAGTAAACAACTCCTCGCGCGATCTTGGTAACAATAACGCTGGGCGGTCGTATCTCGCCGCGCGCTTGTATTCGGCGGAGGGCTGGTCTAATATGGA